>LOJH01045670.1:0-13552 GCA_001685095.1 Ellobius talpinus
GAGATACCATCTTACTCCTGTCAGAATGGCTAAAATAAAAAACACCAATGATAGCCTTTGCTGGAGAGAATATGGAGTAAGGGGTACACTCATCCATTGCTGGTGGGAATGCAAACTTGTGCAACCGTAATCTTAGTTAAAACAGGATTCTGGGTATAGCATGCTTAATATATTCAGATCTTGGGGGAACCACTTGCAGTGTTTTGTATAGAGTGAACCACCAACCACAGACTCATGTGTATGAATGCTAGGTTTATAGGGAGTGGCACTATTAGAAGGGAGGTACTTGTTGGAGTAGGAGTGGCCTTGTTCGAGGAAGTATGTAACTGTGCAGGTTGCCCTTGAAGTCTCCTTTGCTCAAGCTGTGCACACTGTAGCACAGTCTCCACCTGCTGCCTGCAGATTAAGATGGAGAACCCTCAGCTCCTTCTCCAACACCATGTCTGCCTTCATGCTGCCAAGCTTCTTGCCATGACTATAATAGACTGAAACTCTGAAACTGTAAGCCAGTCCCAATTAATGTTTTCCTTTATAAGAATTGCTGTGGTCATAATGTTTCTTGACAGCAATAAACACTAAGATACCATTGTTACTCCTTTATTAAGTTTTCCAAATCTTCTCATATAAAAGTCTGAATAATACCACATTGAACCCAATTGTTTCCTTTGCCAGGACATGATAATGCACAGCATTACTAGAAGGATGACTGGTATAGTTTTTACTTTGTTCCTAACTTCAAAATTAAAGCACTGTGGTATTCAACAAGCTATAACCTATTTCCTGAAACCATTCTTTGTTATTATATAGTGATCTTATTCCAATTATGTCTTTTAAGTCTTCTGAAGGATGGTTTTTATAGTCTTTACACAGAGAGGCTGGTAAGTAAATGCAACGATAAAATTAGATTCAACATTTACATTTACAAACAATTTAATTTCTAGCCATAAAACTCCCAGATTCTAGAGACCATGACTGCTCCTATCACTCTGTGTTAAAAGTTACTTAAATCCAGCCCTGAGTATCTTTCACTTCTTTTTTGCCCTCGGGGAAGGATAGCTCTCATTAAGAAAGAAAGTTCAACTTTTCAGGTCATGTCAATCCCCAGTCCTTCTAGAAAATTCATATTCCAACATCCCTCAAATAAAATAAAGATCACACCATGACAGTCCTTCTGCTGCAATTTTAACTTATGAGACTGTAACTCAAGGAAAACTTTAAAAGTTTCTCCTAGCCTCTCTATACTTAAAAATTAATGCAACCCTCAGACCTCATCAGAAAAGTTTCTCTGCACAGTAGAAGGTGGCTAACACAGAGAGATGGCTGGTCAAAATACAGAGAGTAAGTGTCATGAACTGCTCCACTACAAATGGAGCATCCATATCACTACTGGAAAGGCTTTGGGATCATTGTGGAAGAGGGAGCAGAAAAACTGTAGGAACCAGGCTGAGAAGAATTGAAGAAAACAGTGTCTTCTGACAAGGTCTGGGGGTTGCATAAGCAGACCTTGTGCAGGAAACCACAGCTGCACTAATTCATGAGGTCAAGACTGCCCAAGTCAAGCCAGTCAACATTTCAGCATGGAGTATGAATGAGGGGCTTATGAGTCTCTACCCTTAATTGAAGGAACGTTACCACTGGTGGCTTCTGGAAGACAGAGAGCCAATATTTTTTAAGGTGGGGCTTCTAGTAAATAGACAATGCTCCAGTGGATGGCACCACATTTGTGACTATTTAGGCAGGGCAAATTTAATTCTTTACTGAGTCATTAAACTGTAGTAAAATAGAGAACATGAAGCTGGGAGGTGAATGGCATATCTGGAAGGAGTTAGTGGGAGAAATAGAGGGTGTGTGTGAATATGATCAATCCATTAGATTCTTGAAATTAATAACATTTATTAAAAATAACAAAATTAATCAATGCTATATACAAATAAGCTTTGAGGATATTTTGTTATGAAAGAATTTGTCTTCTTTCAATTAAACATGATATATTTCATGCTCATGTTACTCTCAATGTTAATAAATGAAGGAATAGAATATACATGTTGTTTTGTTTCTATTTGATTTTTTTGTGTGGTGATGGAAATTGAGACAGGGCTTTGCCCATGCTGTCAAAAATTCCCATCTACAACCACAGGTTTTAAAACATAAAATAAGACATTTTCATTGCAAGTATTTAAATCTGTAGTGGTCATGGAAAAATTCCTTTTTTTTAGAAATCTATATTTTCATTTATTTATTTCTTAAATGTATTATATCAATTAATTTTTTGCCGCCTGATCACAGTTTTCCTTCCTTTCCTCCTCTCCTTCCAGTCTCTCTTCCAAAATCCACTACTCTTCCTTTCTCTTCAGAAAAGGGCAGGCTTTATGTTAAGCAAAGAAAGCCAGCCTATAAATCACAACCCCAGAGATAACAATGCGGACACTAAGAGAGACTTACATAGATATAATCTACATGGGAAGTAGAAAAAGAAAAGATCTTCAGAGTAAATTGGAAGCACGGGGACCTTCGGGGAGGATTGAAGTGAGGTGGGGAGAGGCAGGGAGGGAAGCAGAGAAAAATGTAGAACTCAATAAATATCAATANCGGACACTAAGAGAGACTTACATAGATATAATCTACATGGGAAGTAGAAAAAGAAAAGATCTTCAGAGTAAATTGGAAGCACGGGGACCTTCGGGGAGGATTGAAGTGAGGTGGGGAGAGGCAGGGAGGGAAGCAGAGAAAAATGTAGAACTCAATAAATATCAATAAAAATGTATAAAAAAGAAAGAAAAGGGCAGGCCTTCAATGTATATCAACCAGACATAGAATATCAAGTTGCAGTAAGACCAGGCATCTCCTCTCCCACTGAGAATGGAAGAGGCAACACAGTAAGAGAAAAGGGTATCAAAGGCAGGTAACAGAGTCAGAGACAGCTCTTGCCCCTACTGTTAGGAATTCCACAAGATGATCAACTTAATGTACAACTGTAACATACGTGCAAAGGGCCTCTTTACCAACCCTCCATCTGATAGAGAGAAGATAGGGTACAAATCTAAAGAGAGATTTCTCAACAAAGGAAACTCAAATGATTGAGAAGCACTTAAATAAGTGCTCATATCCTTACCCATCAGAGAAATGCAAATATAAATGACTTCAAGATTCAGCTTTACAACTGTCAGAATGGCTCAGATCAAAATCAGAAATGACAGCTCATGCTGGAGAGGATATGGAGCAAGGGAACTCTCTTCCTTTGCTTATGGGAGTGCAAACTTGTACAACCACTTTGAAAATCAATATGGCAGTTTCTCAGAAAATTAGGAATCAACCTATCTCAAGATATAGCTATACCACATATGCTGGGCATATATCAAAAGGACACTCTACTATATCACAAGGACACTTAGTCAACTATTTTCGTAGAAACTTTATACATAAGAGCCAGAAACTGGAAACAACGTAAATGTCCATCAATTAAAGAATGGATGAAGAAAATGTGATAAATTTATACAAATGAGTATTAGTTGCCAAAAACAAAGAAATCATTAAATTTGTCAGCAAATGGATAGAACTAGAAAAGATCATCCTGAGTGTGAAAACTCATACCCAGAAAGACAAAAATAGTATGTACTCACTTATAAGTTAGTATTAGCTGCAAAGTAAATTATAACCATGCTACAATCCACAGACCCAAAGAAGCTAAGTAACAAGGAGGAATCACGGGGACACATGGATCTCACTGTAAAGGAGAGATAGAAAAGACATCACAGGTAGACTAGGTTGGTGGGGTCAGGATGGAAGGAGTGGGCCTAGGAACAGGATGGTTCTGGTGCAGGTAGAATGGAGGGAGAGATTACTGGGAGAGACAACTGGAACCTGTGACACCTCTAGGATGAGCTAGAAACCCAGTGCAATAGAAATTCCCAGGAATCTATGAGGATAACCCTAATTAAGACTTCTAACAATGGGGGTTATGGAGGCTGAACTGGCTATCTTCTGTAATCAAGGAAGACTTCTAGTGGAGGGATTGGGACCCCAACATAGCCATATCACATAAATTATGACCTACAATTTGCCCTACCTACAAGATATGCTGGTGTAAAGGTGGCACAGAAATTATGGGAATGGACAACAGTGATTGGTCCACTCCTGACCCTGCCTGGAAGACCAAGACATAGATAGTGGACAGTCCAGAGGCCTTAGAGCCAAACATAAATGGAAAAAATAAAGTCAATGAAATAATGCCTGTTATTCTGCTATACTAATAGATTGTTGCCTAGCCCAATTGTCATTGGAGAGGCTTTACTAAGCAACAGATGGAAACAGGCAGAAATCCACAGGCAAACATTAGGTGAACCTTGGGGAATCATGTGCAAGAGGGGAAGGTAAGATTGTGAAAGACAGAGGGGCCAAGGTCACCACAAGGAAACCAAAGAATCAACTAACCTGGGCTCGTAGGAGCTCACAGATACTGAACCAGCAACAGTGAGCTTGCATGGGACTGACATAGGAACCTATATTTTAACTAAGTAAAATGATATCCTCAAACTAGAACATAACAGCTACATTTGTGTTGTGGAATAGAGTGTTTGTTTAACTATGTAAAGATGTGTTGCATTTGATTATTCTGCATTTGTTTAATTTTTTAAAGGTATGTTGCTTTTGTCTATGCTGCATTTGTTTAGCTGTATAAAGAGATGTTGCTGTTTCACCTTGCCTGCCTAAGGTGCTCAATTGGTATACTAAAAAGCTGACTGGCCAATAGCTAGGCAGAAGAGGGTTAGACAGGGCTGGTGGGCAGAGAGAAAAGGATAGCCAGCCAACTAGCAGGGACCAACCGGCAGGGACCCAGCCAGCTAGTCACAAAGGGAGCAGGAAATCAGGGTGGAAAGTATGTAGATGAGATGAATGAGCCTTGGGGCAGCACACAGATTAATAGAAAGGGTTTATTTAATTTTTCAAAAGCTAGCTAGAAAAAAGATTAAGCTAAGGCTGAGCATTCATAATTAATAATTAGTCTCTGTGTCATTATTTAGGGGTTGGTGGTCTAAGAAAGATGGCAATATAGTTGCTTCCCAAGAACACTAAACCTGGAAGGGACACTGGAAACTCATCAGCAAGTCTACAAAGCCTTTGCCATTCTGCCAGTTGGGTTGTTCATGTAGGTGTTGGTGGTGGTGTCTGGGAGTGGCTATAAAATTCCTTAGAAAAATAGTTTTAAATTCTAGTTGACACAGCATGGCACACACGATTGGGTACAGTTAGTCTCTGAGAATGAAGATTCTTTAGATAATGGACAAGTTGTAGTGGAGAAGGATAGACATTAGATAAGGTAGCATGTACCCTGAAGAACTCTCTGGGAGGTTGCAATGAATGTGAAGTGATACAGAATGAGAAGATCGAGTCCACAAATGATATGAGACTAGGATACAAGAAAGTTAGTTGAAATCTGAGCAATGGAGCCAAGCTAAGTAAAACACACAAGGCTGGCAATAAGTGGGGTTCTGAACAACTGAATTACAGTCTGTCAAGTGAGCCTCCCCAAAGAAGTTACATTATAATACTAATGGAAAGATCCAATCATCTTACAAAATATTTGCCAAACACTGGACTTTGAAATAAATTCATCCATAAATGTATTAATATTTTTTAATATTTTATTTGATATTCAATTAATTGCTATGTAAATTAAGTTTTAACTCCTCAATGGTGACACAAATTTTATGTTAGAATATTCCATTAGAATGTGCTTTTAAATAAATGGCATGAATAGAATGTCTTTTACAATTTAAATTGGTCTTTTCTTGTCTTCTGTATGTCTCATCATATTCATATCCTATTGTTCCTTCATCAAGTACAAATATATTATATTCATCTCATTCAACAGCATCCCTAGAGGAAGCAGTTAAAACTAAAATTTTAAAAACAAAGGCTTCAATAAGAGCTAACAATGACTCTATATCTGACAACCACTTCTTCCTTTCATACATGGATTCAGAATTAGGAGACAGTTTTGACTTTGTTTTAGTTCATGCAATCTTCTAACCAGGCTTGAATTTGAGCAGAGATACATCTATGCTCTTGGGAGGAAAGCACTGAAGACTTGCTGCCATCATATTTTACCTCACTGCTCATTTCTGTACACTCTCTTGCCCACATCTTGTCAGTGTTCCCTTATGCAGGTTCCTGAAGGGTTGTTTCATATTCACAGACAACATTTAGACACTATTTTTAAAATTGAAATTAGAGTAAAATCTCTAACTTTTTTCCTTCTTCTTCTACCTTATTTGACATTACAGTTATTTTAAGAGTTGAAAAGAGCCAGACAATTATAACTGGACATGAAGGATTGCAGTAAAGTTACAGTCACTTTCCACTTTCATTCTTCTGACTAGATTCCTAGAACTGTGTTATTGTAACTGCAGCCATGACAGGTATTTGGAGATGAACGACAATGGAAGGGAAAGAAGAAAGAATGTTTGCGAGATAAGTCTTATTCATATTTATCACTGAGTAGTTTTCTTTCTGGAGATGAGAAAAGAAGGTCATCATCACTATTATTTAGAAAGAAATAATGAATCATGGCATTCTGTTCTCTGCCTAGGGTTTATATGAACTGGGTTCCTTCTGCTTTCTCAGTACCTTTGATTTAAATGTTCTCTCTCTCACCTTTATTCTTTCAAAACTCACCCCATGTATCTACATGAAAAACAGTATTTTGTAAGAGAAACTGCAGATTATGTACATCTTAAGGAAATTTTCAAAGTGGATTTCATATATATTATAAGTGTGTTATAGTTTTCAAATTTTGTTCAAAATATTGTTTGCAGCATTTTCTTCACTTGAATGGAATTTCAAAAAGGCCCACTAGAGCACTGTGGTTTATAATTAATGAAATTGAATCATATCCATTTTAAATTTAAAACATGTGTTTTCCAAACCTTGAGCCATATAAAAATAATGTAGCTATTTAAGAAAAATTAAAAATAAACTAGTGAGTTTTTGTGAAGCAATGGAGAAGGCATGAATAAAACATTCTTGTTCTTTTCTGGCAGTAACAGTTCAGAATTGGCAGTACTGTCTTCTCTATAGAGAGTCTTCAGAGCTTGGGGTGAATGTGACAGATCTAAAACTGAGAAGTCGAAGGTTTGAAGCAATAAGGGGCATAGGCCGGGACCATGAGATCAGCATAAAACACTGACTTGGAAAAGCAAAGACTAACATGCAGCTATAGACAGGTACATAGGTACAACAAATGCCAAAGAAGGCCTAACACACACAAGAATTGTAAACAATTATTAAAATAATGGTAGATTTTAAAATCGATACATAAAATTAAAAGGCAATCTTCAACTTAAATATTTAGGGGCAAGGGATATGGAGAAAATTGCAAAGTGGTTAGAATCTTCAACCAGATGGTGAATGTGGAATATTGTGTTCTGATCCTGAGATACTTGAACTAACGAACAACCTTCTACAGACTGCCAGGTTTAAGAAGGCGACAGGACACTTCATAAAGGAAAAAAGTAAGGCAACCCCAAGAGAGAAGAGGTAATTCATCAACATTGCAATTTAACAAATTCTCCAGTCCATGAAAGAAATACAAAGACAATGAAACAGACATTGTAGGGAAGGAAGAAAGAAAGAAAAAAATCAAAGCCACACTGAAAATATTCAGAAAACAAATGACAGTATTGTGTTGCGACATACATTGAGAGACATCTCAAAGGTTCAAACTTCAGCAACAAAAACATGGGCATAACAATCCTGTTCCTTTTTTATTAATAATGATAGATATATGAGCCTTGATGCAAATCATAATTGCTTATCTACTTTATTAAAATAAATAGACATAAAGATATTTTTGTATGACTAGCTCTTAGCATTTGATGCTACTGAACGGCTAAAAATTGCAATTTTTTGACTCATAACCATTTATAATGCTTCAGTGACTTTCATTTATACCGAATAAAATACAGGCTCCTTGATGGATACATAGTGCCCTCTATTTTGAACATGCGAGACTCTCCAGCACTGATTTTCCACAGATCCTAGCTCTTGGGGACCTTAATCCTTCTTTCACTCTTGGGCATGCCATTTCCCTTCTTTCTGCTTGAAACCCAGCTTTTAGCCTAAGTGTTCATAAATCATCATGCTCAAGTTGGTTCAAAGATGAATAACGCTTGCCCCATAGTTTAATGGTGGTCAGCCATATCCAAACTTTGCAGTACCTACACCAATGTCTCATTTTCTCTATAGAAAATGTCAACATCTGGCATGCTCACATCCTGAATTCTGCCACACTAGAGCACTCATATAGTTCTAATGGGCTTCTCATTTTGGTATACCACCATGGTTCAAGCTTTTAGAATAACCTTGGTCCCAGGAAGTGGGTCTAAATATTTGTTAAATAAAATGTCTTATAATAATGTCATTAAAGGACTAACATATCCACAAATAATCTAGTTATAAACTCGCCTAGTATATAAGAGAATACATTTCCACGGTGAAAAAAAGTCAGAATTGTAAACAATATTCCTACTATGAATATCTTAAATTTGACTCAATAAGTAAAAGCAAAACCCCATGGTTTCATCATCACAGCAAGCTTATATTAGTTGGTGGAGAAAACAAACAAAAATTCTGCAATATTCTGTACAAGGTCCAAGTCAATTAGATTTAATTTATTAGTAGCTATAGTTTTAGATTATGCTTATGCAAAGTCTTATTTAAACATATCATATTCTTATTACCAGCAGAAAGTATGGACTTAAATAATAAAAGGCAAAGAGGAATTTTAATAGCTATGAGGGAATAACTACAATTTCTGTCTTACAGAAAAAAACATTTATGAAATCAAGTACTGTAGGGTGTCCTATATACAGATGTACCTTAAATTATAATGCTTGCTTAGGATAACTTCTCAACAAGCCCATTATACATTGAAAATATTATGAATGCAAAATATGTTTTATATACCCATCCTACCAACATTGGGGCTTAGTAAGAGTATAATATGGCCACATAGGGTACTGCACTTTCAGTCTCAGCCTCCTGTGGCTGATGTGGAACTGAGGCTTGGTGTTCCTGCCGGGCATCATGAGTGAATAAGTCACCCAGTGACTAAGGTGGTAGGTGATAGAGTTAAGATTTTTATATGTTAGTAAACTTGGTGCCCTACATGTTGAAAGACCTACAGAAATAGATGTCCTCAAATGTCTTGTGCTTTTTTTATCCTGGTCCTTGTTGGAGAACTTCATTTGACTTCTTATGCTTCAAAATCACCAATACCAACTGACACCAGAACAAATCTTTCTTTGTCTCATCCAGACATTGCTTCCTAAGTCAAGGCAGAGGAGGGTGGATTTCACTACACCCTCTGATGTTTCTGTCAGACCGTGAAGTAAAGTGAGGCCCAATTTATTCAATGAATAAGGGAAACTTGCTACCATAACCAAAATGAAAATTAAATTGATAATATTGTATATGACTCATAAATTTACAACACTGCCATGAGTGTCCACAATCTCGTCTACATTCCATTGCAGGGATACAGTTTTAGCTGCAGTTGCTTCTCATGCTCATCTTGGGTCTGTTGGAAGCATCGCTCATTGCTCCTGGCATCATGCCTACCATTAGACTCGGCTGCAGAGTACTTGCCATGGCCTGAAGCAGCTACCATTAATCGTGCAGCACTGTCATGAGTAATGAAACCCACTTCTTCTGGTAGGGTGGGCAGAATTTTTTCAGTCCTAGATGCCAATGATTTAGACAGACTCTGATATTTGGGAATGAGGAAACATACATGAAATGAAAATTATACCAGAAAGTGCGAGATCAAGAAAGGAAAGAGACATCTTCATAAAAATATAACAAGTGTTGTGTGGAGGAGTCTGAGGATGGGTGGACAGATCTGTGGCTCTCAGACAAAGGAAAGTCTTATGTCTCAGTTAATATATTGATGCTTAACTTTATAAGCAAACAAGGGCACAGTTTATAGTGCTTACATTAGAAGATCAGTTAGAACCTGGCAACCTACTGAGACCTGGAGAGGAAAGGAGAGAGAAATATTGATGGTCACAGTTGGTTAAATGACAGTGACTGGAGTGAGGTGACTGAGAGTTAGGCTTCACTCAGGGCAATGATGAGCTCTATGTAAGAACATGAGTTCATCAATTATTGAGACCTTAGATGAAGAAACAAGAATAAAGACTATGCAATTATGGCTGACAGTTTTGGAGGGCTTTCCAAAACAATCATTAAAGGTACTTTTACTCCCATTAATTAATTTAATATTTACAATGTAGTGTGAGGTGATTACCTTCATTATTCCAACCAACCACACAAAACAGTAATCTAAAACATGTTCACACAGGTCAGTCCTCCAAGAATTACCTATCCAATGTGCTATTAAGTTAGAATTTGCTCCCAACTGAATCTAGGTACCGAGTTATACATGAAGCACATATATTTTATAATGTGTCTATGGATCAGCAACACATGAAACTTTGTCAGAAATGCAGATCCTTGGGCCTTCCCCAGGCCTCCTGAATCAGGAAATCCTGGAAATAGAGCCAAGAAATGCAAATGTCTTGATATCCCTGGAGTTTGAGGAGGAGTTCAGTCCAGAACTCAACACACTGTGCAGCTAACTTATTCTCAGAAGGAATGTTGGAAGTTGGAGATGTTAGACCAGTTTCAAATAAAACAAAGTCAATATCAGCAGCTGTTTCCAGGAGAGATGATGAGCGTTTCTACTACTTTGTTGAGTCTGGGTACCAAAGGGCTTCTTGGTGCAGATCATCAGTGAGAATAGAACACAAAAAGAAATGAGTTGTCAGTGGGTCATGTGCCTGGAGCTACCGGCAGCTTGTCACCACATAGTACATGGGTTGAAATATCAGTAGGATATGAGCTTGCTAGAGTCTTTCCCACAAAATGTGCGCTGGTAAAACTCCAGGTTATCCTCACACTGAGAAATTAAAAGGGATAGTAAAGGCAGAAACAGGAAGATAAAGCTGTTAGAAAGAAAGAGTTGTCGCCAGCCAGGCCTGCCTGGACTCTTCTCGGTCCTCACATAAATGCCTCCTCTTAGTGCTAAAGTGAAACTGAATGGTTAAGGAAGAAGAGAATTTCTAGAAAGATTGGATCAAAGAGTACCTAGCCCCAGAGGCAAATGAAAAACGGATTACTGAACTTGTAAATTTATTCATTGAATTTCTGAGAGAAAATAGTATTCAAAAACTGTGGGAGGGAAGAATTTTTTTTTCCTTTTATAAGATGGTAAGGAATGGGTAGCAATGGCATTTTCCTGAGTATGCTGGCAGGAAGACAAAGAAGTGTACTGGGAGGGAGGTTGATGCAGGGCAGTCTAGGGTGCCTCTGTAACAGAGTTCCACTGGTACTGATTCAGGAAAACTCACAAGGAATGTTACTCATAGGGATGATGTTAAACTGGTTCCTTACTGAAGGCCCCATTATAGACCTTTGAACCAAAAGGAATACTAAAATCCAATCCTGGCCATTGCTTCTCCTGAGATGAAATGAAGCACAGCAAATGAGAGGCTTTGTGGAGCCTTTCGGTTAGTGAAAGAACTGGCCATGAGCAGTGTGACATAAAACTAACATTATAGCAACACCATTGTTGGCAAGATGGCTCAGGGAAAGGTACTTGCTGCATAACCCTGACCACATGGGTTCAGATCCCAGAGCCAGTTTGAAGGAGGAAGGAGAGAAATAATTCCAGGATTTCTCTGGCGTCCATATGTGCTTCCTGACACTTTTGTTGTGCATTCACAGATAACAAATGCAGCTTTTAAAAAGAAAACTGTGTTGTCATTTTTTAAACAGTGATACTTCAGGACAGGGCACCTCAGAACTGGGAGGGGTTTGAAACTAAGAGAACACAGATTTCTACCACATTAGGAAAACCTATAATATTGATGCAATATAAGAAGAGAGAGTTTCAGATCAACTGTAGTGGGTTATGGGTCCCTCCGACGTGTCTGCTCTCAGCAATGACTTCACTTGGATATATGAGAATATGAAGGCTTGGATGAAACATGGATATTAAAAGCTCAAAGACAGAGAGGGGTTCAACCCAAAAACCAGAGAAGCAAAACAGCCAAGCCACTAGAGAAGTCTTAGCTCTTCTCTCCTCTCATTTTATATTCCCTCTAGGGCTGGGATTAGGAGTATATATGACTCCACAGTGCTGGCCTTAAAGGTGTAGGCCTCCACCACCTGGATTTATTTCTGCATTGATCTTGTGTAACCCAAGGTGACCTTGAACTCACAGAGATCCATCTGACTCTGTCTCTAAAATCCTGAGATTAAAGCTGTGTGTCACCATTGCCTGACCTCTAGTGACTTGGCTGCTTTGCCTCTGGCCTTCAGGAAAGAGTTACTCATCAAAGTACAAATAATATAGCACTACATCCGGCAGTCTGAAGTCTTGGCTTTCTCATCTAATAACTGGGCATGTTAATAGCTAGCACTGCTATTAAAAAGTATCACTCTCACTACAGAAAGGGAATCCTGACTCCATGTGAGAAATAAATATGGCTTCATTGCCAAGAATCACTTTTCATTTTGTGGATAAGAAGGAAGTCTAGGAAAAAAAACTAATAGGAAGATTTTTATTTGAAAAAAGAAGAGGAAGAACCATTAAACACACACACGCACGCACACACACACACGTAATATACACAAAGGTTCATGTCCCAGTATTGTCTTTAATACTGTAAAATTTCTCTAAAATTTCATTTTATAAGTAGACTATTTTCCATTCTTTCCTCAGAGCAGATGGCCAATCTGTGATTTAATTTTCAAAATCATCCTCAAGAGAGAGGCCCCTCCATTAGTGTTATCTCAGAAGGCATCCTCTGTAGGAGAGATGCTGCCCACCAAGTCTATGGTAAGAACATTTGCCTTCTGTCCAGAGTGAGTGTGAGTCAGTGCTGCAGGCCTCAACTGGGTAGACCTGAGAAACAAGTTCCCATTAGAGGTATATTCAATGACCTCATCCAACAAAATTAAACAAGTTAGTTTTTGAGATTGGAATGCTGGGAAAAAAGAATCACACTTAATTTTGATTTGATAAATAGCCATAGGAATCCTTCCATCTGTGTGTTTTCTCAGCTCTGAAGAATTTATCTGTATACAACAGCACCTGGAGAGGAAGAAGCCAGAAGCCTGAGTCTGTGTGGTTTTCACCTAAGAGAGGGAGTATGTATTGCCCTCAAAGGGCTACCCCATCAGACTTTTTGCATCTGCAGTCTCCATTTCTCAGGAAACCTCTATCTTTCCTCTTAATCAAGTAAAAGGATGATATAATCCCTGAAAAAAAATCTCTAGGTTCACTCTCTTACTTCTCCGTGTCCTGGTAGCCCCTAGTACCCACTTTCCTTGGACTTTTAGTTTGTAATTCTCAATAGTAGGCTTGTGGAGCATCCCGCCAGCAATTCTCAATTGCTCCTGTACCTGAATTCTTTGCAGTGCTTGTCAGGATTGCTCACTGGTGTGGGACAATGGTCTGTATTCTGTCAATTATATTTTAAATAAATGC
>LOJH01045671.1:0-13552 GCA_001685095.1 Ellobius talpinus
CCTGTCTTCCCGCTGGTCTGGGCTCAGAAAGAAAGAGATCAATGAAGAAAACGAAGTGAGTGGATCCCAGACACAGAAGGCCTTAGCCTAAAGAGTGGAGTGTTGAATGTGCCCTTTAGAGATGTGCTAGCCCCATTAAAATTCTAATGGCTTTGCTCATGGGAATAGAAACAGGTAACCCTAAAATTCATGAGGAAGCCTCAAAGCTCAGAGGCTGATGCCTTGGGACGCTAACTGCAAATCTCTGGAAAACTGTGATTTTCCTGGGCTCACTCACCCTCCTGACTTATAGGAACTCCTAAGGGTTATGAAACTCAGGATGTTTCTGCAGCAAAGATATCAGCACCTCTTTGCACAATCAGATATTTCCTACTCTGAGTACTTAATATCAAATCATATGAATGGCTGAAGGAGAACAACCCAACAGCCAAGAACACTTGTTGCTTTTTCCAGAGCATCGGAGTCTGGTTCCCAGAAAACACATCAGATGGTTCACAGTCTCCTGTAACTCTAGCTCTAGGAGATGCAATGCCTTCTTAGGATCTCCATGGGTAGCATGTGTAAAAACACACATACAAACTTAACTTAAAATAAAATAAATCACTTTAGCGAGGTGCTTACCTCCCAGTGGTACTAAATAGAATCGTGGCTGAAGCTACTGCACAGAAGCAGTGTCTAAGTGATTAATCTTTTTGTAATTGTCAGGACAGAGAACAGAGTTTTAATGTAGTCAGTTCTGCATTTTGTTCTGTGGTGATTATCTGAGGAAAGAGGCAGAACAATGTACAACAATGAAGATATTACAATCCAGAGAAGTAAGAAATTAACTCTGCAAGGAGTCAACATGGTGCTGGATCAGTACAGCCACTAAATAGATGTGAGTCGACAGGGCAACTTTTCATATTCTTCAAGCAATCTAGTAGGGATTTTTTATTGTTGATGGATATGATACACAATTTTGGCAGGGGCCCAATTCAATTAAACAATTTTTATGGCACCCTATGACATATCCAGCATATTTTTATGACCCCCTATGACATCATTCATGTATCTTTGCCAACATGGAGATTTGTATGAACTTATCTGGCTTCAACTTTATCTATTTTATCCAGTAGCAGATTGACTCTTTGTAAAAATGACCAGTTCCATCTGTCAAACTCTATACCAAATTCCCAAGCCAAGGTTTGCTGGAAAACATTTTTTTTATATTGGCCTTTATTCGCTCTGCAGTACAAAGAAAACAAGTTTATAAATTTCTCACTTTTCTCTGCCTCTGCTGCCATATTTATAGGTTTTCACCACAAACCTTGCAGCTATAGGGACCAAGAGTGAAGTGGTGGCCCTGGGTTCAGGCATATGATAGCTGAGTTCAGTGTGGCATTTGCTGTAGTTGAGGTCCTGAACTGAATCAACTAAGAGTCCCTTGTGAGCTGAGGAGGTGGTTTGGTTAGTTATGTGTTCTACCTTGTAAATGCTAAGAACTGTGCTTATCCCTGGACCATGTGTAAAAAGCCAGTTATGATGGGGCACACCCATAATTCTATAACGGTGAGAGGAGGCAGAAACAGGCAGATCCCTGGATGCTGACAGGCCAGGTATCTGAGCTTTCAGTCTGAAGTTCCAAGCTATTAAAAGATGCTGTCACAGACAAATAACAAAAGGCGCACGAGCAATGGCATCCAAAGTTATTTTCTAACTGCTATCATGTACTGTACTGTACACATGCACACACACACACTCACAAACACACACACACACACTCATGCTCACACACTACTTTTCCATGATTATTCTAGTAATGCTTTCTCATTGAGATTGCTCTGCCATTCAGAATCACAGGTACAGATTCTCTTTCCATCAGTGCCCGGGTGGCCAGCTTAAAAAGAAAAACCTATACACTTTCCTCAGCTTTAGTTGCTACGGTCATGGACCAGTTTGAGTATTATGGATTCTAAATAACACCAACATTAACCTTTCAGGCCACAATAAACAAGAAGTAGTCTTTCACTAGAATTCTCTCCTGTACAAATGCCCAGGAAGGATGTCTTACATATAAAACCATGGAAAAGGCATTTCAAAATGTGTTATTATGAGAAAGTTAGAATATATAAAAATGTGGAGAGAACAGTATTACATGCCCATGATTCTGTTCTCCAGGCATCATGCTCCTCCTTTCCGCCCCTCTTTCTTTCATGATCGTTGACTCATCCCTGGACCATTCTGGAATTATCATGAAAGAGTCAAAATTAAATCTTCAGAGATAGGCAAGGAGTTGTGTCAAAGACAAAATATGAGAAAACTGTGGTAAAGCTACATTAGCAATAGAACAGGCTTGAGAACTAGAAGCCATATGTAAGGTGGACAGATCAAAGTTAATATTATTGGGAGGGACAACTAACACTGACTTGGGGCTTCCTATGCTCTGCACAAGGCACTGTGATAAATGTGCTGGGAGACAACTCAGTGGGTGGAGGGCTCGTGCCATGAACTTGAAGACCTGAGTTTGGATCCCAAAACTCATGTCAAAAACTAGGCATGTTGGCAGGTGCCTGCAGTCTCAGTACTGAGGCAAAGTGACAGTGGGACCTGATACTTGCTGGCCTGCAGGCTAACCAAGCTTGAAGGTTTCATGATCAGCAAGAGACCCTCATCCTACAAAGAAAGAGCAGTAGAGGAAGACACTTAACATTGTCCTCTGACCTCTACATACAGAGAGGCATGTGTGCCAACACACAAATGCACACAGAGGCATACACACATACATGTAGGTAATATACACACCACATACATGTAATACATGTGTATATGTGCTTAAGAGTGCAACATGCACAGGGGCAAGATGTCTTTGCTGGGGCAGTATAGTAGAGACTTAACAACAAAACCAATATCAATATTAACACAAAAGAGTAACCACTTTAGGGTCTCCTACATGGTTTTGTGGGTACGGTGCTTCAATTATGAATGAGAATTCCTAGAAAGAAGCTAGATCTGCAAAGCCTGCCTGGTTAGAACTTTGGTGATATGGAGAGGTGGGAATGTTGCCAAGTCCAGGGGTCTGTCTCCAGCTATCTTTAAACCCTTGGGTCCCTCTACATCATACTAATATCTTCTTACTAATAGATAGAAGCTTTCTATTACGGTAGTAGAACACCAGCTTCTACCAGTCAAACAACGAAAAATCTATTCCGATAGCTTCTTGGGCCAGTAGAAAACCTCTCTGCATATTGTCATAAATGCCTCTCTGACATAACCACTAATGTATCTCAAACTTGTCTTGATTTAGCTTTCTTTGTTCTATGTAACTATATAACTTTATGAAAGAGCTTCCATGGTTATGGTCACTTAAAATTGCCCCAGAATAAATGATCTTATTTCCTTCAAGGTCAGAGTTGTGCTGAGAGTCATTTCGTTTCGTTTTACATCAAAACCAAGTCTTATGACATGAGTTTGATTCCCAAGTTTCACATGATGGGAGAGGGGGTTCTTTCTAGTTGTCCTCTGACTCCCACACATCTGCTGTAGTACACACACACAAATACACTAAATAAAAATAATATAAATTATAAATATTAAAACAAAGACTTGCCAGAGAAGGACAGGCAGCCTTCCCACCCGTAAGTTACACACAGTATGCTCAGGCCAGTTTCCAGAGAACGATTGGCTGTCTTTCCTCAGCTGAGCTTAGTGGAAGGAGTAGAATATGTACAAGAAGGGCCAACAAGGTACAAGAGTAGGAGAGGCAGGCAGGGGCTTTGTAAAGGTCCATGAGGATCAAACAGCCTGGCCCCACCTTGGTCTGGGTCCCGCAGCACACTCGCTAACTCCTCCTCCTCCTGGGAGTGCTGGGCTCTTAGGAAGCTGGATCTGCATGGACTTAACCTTGTGCAGACCTCCAGAGTGGCTGTGAGCGCACGGGAGCGATGGCCCTGCTGCACCCACAGGATGGTATTTCACAGCACTCCTTTCCCTCCTTCCTAACACCCCGTCATTGGTGCGCGTTCAGCCTTGGCACAAAAAAAAGGAGACGGAAATGAGGGGGTGATGTGCTGGGGAAATGTTGGGGGAGTGGAGCGAGAAATGGATTGGATACAGCCATATTTTCATTTTCATGTATAAAATTTTCACAGAATAAATAATAATGTTAACTTCCCTGAGCCCTGTGTACATTGTCAGGCTTTCTCTGAAGCCCCTCTCTTGCTTCTGCTATGCAGATTCGTTGGTAACCTTGCTTCCCATGATTTTCTTGTTCTTTCCATCTCTTCCCTCCAGGCAGCTGCCAAGATTTTCTGCTTTCCTGTATTGTAGTCGTCTCAAACTCTGTCAAAATGGTCCTTGACTCAGTTTTTAACTTTGTTTATTACAAGACTAAGAACCTATGGAAGGAATCCTTAAATTCTCCAGCGATAGTACCAAGGGCTTTGCTAGCAGGTTTGTTTTGTTAATGCAATGTAACATCGACTTCACTTTATGAAGAGAGAAATGGGGGCTGAGGGAGCCTGAGCACTCCGCTGTGGCCACACACTGAGCGCAGGGCAGAACTCCAGCTGAAGTTCCCATCTGCCCTAGTCCACAGCCAGAGTTCTAAGCGCACTGCTGCCCCACTGAAAGAAAGGCCCGGAAGTGAAATGCGTGAGGCGGTTGACACGTGGTTTACATGTCTCAGCATTCGAATGTTGCCATTTGTTAGGTTCAGGTTGCCAGATATCCAGCGAGCGACATTTTCTGTTCATGAGACAAACTTTCAAAACATGAACTGATTTTCAGTCTTTTAAGTACCGCCATTTTGTGTAGCAAAATACTAAATGAGACAGGATGGAAGAGAAGGGAGATTATAGAACACGAGGTGGGAAAGAACCCACCTCCCCAGAGTGCTCTTAAACCTCCCACCAGCTGACACTTCCGAGCAATTGCAACCCTGTCAGGTATCTCAGGAATCACGCTGTGGTCTCATTCAAACTGCTTAGCAACTTTTTGAAGACAATGACTAAAAAAAAATCACATTCCTACTCATATCTAAAGGCAACAGGGGTCCCTTTCTTTGAGAAGTTTGAGGAGCCCACACCCGTGCATGAGTTCAGAAGTCTTCCTTTGCAAATGCTTCTGTTTCTTATAACCCTCTTGAAATCTATATTGAAATTTATTTTTGTGCAGTCTTCAACTCTGCTTCATGCTGTTTTCCAGATATTATTATTGTTGTTGTATATAAGCCAGAAATCTCGTTTAATCTCATTCATGTCTCCTAAAAGATTGAAGAGATTTCTCAGGCAGGTGACAAGTGACAAGCTAGAGCCCTGTCTGCATTTCAAACTGAATAACTTTGACCCAAATTGTAAGCCTACTGTTCTTATTGCTCTCCATCCTCTGTGTCCTTGTAAACGTGCCTGCTAAGCTTAGTCTACAGAAGTTCAGACTTTTTCTAAAGATCATCAACTTCAGAATCCATTCATCACTCAGTATTCTCTTTATGATCGTGATCTTTTAGCAGTTGTACACCCTGTAGGAAACTTTTCTATCAAATACTACGAAACTTATGTTTATGACAAGGAATTTAAATATTTCTATCTTCCCAACATTGTAAGACATTTGTGCAAATGTTTTAATTCCCCACCCAGTTAAATCTTAGTTCACACAGAGGCCCTGTGCATTCTCATGTTACAGTGACTGGCCCCTTCCTCCTGTTTCCTCTGTGCCTATTCTTTTAAGCCCAGTCAATCACAAAAGATTGTGATGTTGAACTCCTGCCAATGGTAAAAAACACCCAGCCACCAACAGCTGTAGACTAAAATCCAGTGCACTTCCTGTTCCCAGTGCTTGTTCTTCTGCTCTAGTGAGCAACATCCCTACTCCATCAAAAGTAAGTTGCCTTGTTTGGACTCTTCTGTTGGAGTGGTGCTGGTGTGTCTCTTTCTTTGTAATCTCAGTCATATTTCTAGCAAGCCCTTTCCATTTGCCCATGAGGTCTGTATGGGTTTCTATTACAGTTTCCATCTTCATGTTTAATTTTGGCTAAGCTATCATGCATCCCTCCAGGATATTGTCCGAGATCCTCTTCCCTGTCCAGTGGTATCCATTCCCACGCCTCTCTAGCAGCATGGCACTTGTTGGAAACCTATTTTGTTCCATGCCTGGAACCAGCACTTCACATTTGTCATTTTTATCACCTACTGGCACACATTCCTCATTTTGCCCATGAAAAAAATGAGTAAGAGCTCAAGCAATTTCCATATGATCATTGCTCATTTACCAAACAATATCGTCACAATTGATCTTCATTTTCAACTTGACTATGTTGCATTCATTCACCTAAGAGAGAGATGGAGTATACCTTTAGATGCCTGTGAGGGTGTCTACAGAGGATTAACTGAGCACGTAAGGGCACATCATGAATATGAGTAGAAAGTCCCGCAGGCTGGAAGCAGGTGGAGCGATGTATGTACTGTACTTCTAGAAGACTCAGGTTCAGTTTTCAGTGCCCATGTGGTAGAGCTTACCGCACCATGCAACTTTATCTTCAGGGACCCTGTGGGTACTGAAGTAGACATACCCATATTCAGACACATATATACATATACATAGAACATCTTTTTCATAAGATTGGGGGAGGCAAGGAGAAAGCCAACTGAGAGATAGACTCCACCTTTTCAGCTCTGTCCTAATAAGGTACCTCTGACACCATGAGTCAATATAAATGCCTCATGCCATATATTGTTTCTGTTCGGCATTTTGTCACAGCAAAAAGAGAGTAACAGAAGTGATTGCACAGCTGTATTCTCTACGTGTTGGGCATAGCTGGGAATTAGAGAGATGATCTTTCTTCTCCTGTGTAGTTTACTTCCAGTTGATGCAGGTGATATCCCAGGCACTTTCTTTGCTTCATGGTGAACACCCACGCAGTGACTCAAACCCTCCTGACAACACATCATATACTCACCTCCAGATGTATTTCTTTTTTAATGTACCAGTCCCCATGCTGGTTAGGTGTCAGTTTGACACAAACATAGACATTCTCAGGAAGTGGGACTCTATTAGATTGACCTATGCCCATTTCTGCAAGGCATTTTCTTAATTGCTAATTGATTTATGAGGACTCAGTTCACTGTGGGTTTCCATCCCTTGGCAGGAAAGGCTGGACTATGTAAGAAAGGAAGTTAAACATGCCAGAAGAAGAAAGCTAGTAAGCAGGGTTCCTCCATGGTCTCTACTTCAGTTCCTTCCTTCAGGTTTCCTTCCTGAGCTCCCGCTCCGGCTCCCCTGAGTGACAGATGATAACTTGGAAGACACAATGATCCCTTTCTTCACAGGCTGCTTTTGTCCAGAGTTTTCCTATAGCAGCAGAAATGCAAATGAGGACAGATCCCAATTGTAATGCTCATAAGGGGGTGGGGGGACGAGGTTGTCTCAATAAGGATTAACATGAGCTAACCCAACTATTGACAGAGTTAACTTAATTTCTGAGAAGGAGAAGGACGAAGGATAATTCAAATGTATTATAGTTGTGTGGTACCTGTTAGCCTTTTTTGACATCAAATGTGTTTTTCTTTGTACATTTACTGGAAGATTCTTCCATCTCTACTTAGTAATAGCGTAAAGTTTACCTACCAGTAAGATCTTTTACTGAGCCTGTGAGGTGGCTTAGTGGGTAAAGGCATTGGCCACCATGCCTGACAACCTGAGATTGTTCCCTAGGAATCACGCGGTAGAAGGAAGAAAGTGCTCTGGGATAATCTGTCTGTGCACTGGAAATTTCTGCTGCTCTCAGAGGTTGATAATAAAAGCTGACTTGTCCTATAGGCAGGTAGAATAAGGCTGGGCTGGAAAACCAAATGGAGATACAGGGAGGAAAAGGGGAGAGTGGGAGAGAGATGTGAGCCAGGTGCCCAAGAATCAAGATGCTTGCAAATCGGTAAAACCACGAAGCATGTGGCAATACAGAGATAAATAGAAATGGGTTAATTTAAATGTTGAAGCTTGTGAGTAATTAGCCTGAGCCACAGGCCAAGCATTCTGCAGTTAACATTAAGCCTCTGAGTGAGTATTTTAAAGTGGCTGCCCTTAGTAAGAACGGAGGCCGCTTATTTGTCCCAGTTGCCTGGCTAGCTTACACACAGAGGGGATTCCCACATCAGACTGCTGGATGGGGTGGGACAGAGAAACCTCTGTTAGAAGAAACCAAGTCCCCTAATTGTCCTCTAACTGTGCGATGTCCCCCTACACACAAATAAAGTAATACATTTTAATTTTTAAAAAAGAGGACCTATCTTCTAATTGTGTTTTATTTCCCAGAAAATTTCTGATGACTTAATACCCTAGACTCTGGTCTATTTTTGCATATGCCTAATTACTGTGGGAGATAAGTGAGAGGCTTGCATTTCCTTGTCCATGTGCAAAAATGAGAATGAATTTTAATGTTGGGGCTCTTTTGGATTAGCATAAGCAGGAGAATGTAAATAGGAAAGTTTCTAGCCTTTCCAAAAGGAAGGAAGTACTCAAGGTTGTTCCAGGTGACCTCAATACCCCTTAAACCCTATCTTATCGTAGTCTCACTCCCACAATGCATTTCACTCCTCATTAGCAATAGGGCTCTTCCTTAAGGCTTCCTCAAAAGCTACTGTTAAGAAAGTGCTCAATAACCTTCAAAACCCTGCTCTTTAGGGATATTGTTGAATGAACCAAAAGAAAAGTGACTATTAATGAGCCACCAATAAGATGAATGCATGAACAGAAATTGTATTTCAAATGGGTTCTTCTCAACTGTATTTCTCCATCTTCCACAAAGGATGCGTGGATTAAAATTTTCCATCTGCTAAGGACTACCTGGGCTTCACCTAATACCCTCATCCAACTAGCTGTGCAGACAATCAGCATTTTTTTTCTGCAACGAAACTGAGTTTCAGAACCCAAAAGATTGACATATACAGCCAGTGCTCAGCCCAAGGAAGGAATTCACACCCTTCCTATATGCAATGGGGCCCATCTGTCAGTGCAGCATGAGGGTTGAACATTGATTCAGCACCATACTACCAAGGTGGCTCCCAGTCCATGGACTGATCTAGGCTCCAGAAAAGCCACATCTTTGGCTTTATTTACCTGAATGGTTTCACTTCTTCCTGATATCCCTGGGACCCATGTGTAGGAGGAAAGAATTAGCTTCCATAAAGTTAGAACCTCAGTTTTTAAATGAGTAATTAGCTTTGATAACAAGTGAGCAAGCGGGAGCATAATTGTAAGGTTCTGGATATGCCATCTAAACACTTGTTTCGGAACCAAAGATTGCTTATATCCTTTATGCAGGAAGTGGGCTCAAGTGGGATGATGACAAGACTCCCTCAGACAGAACATGATGAATACAGAATGCCAAATGCAGCTGAGGGCCCCAGAGACAGAAAGTAAATAAAGCTAGGTAATAGTCAACACTCTCTGAGTCGGTCCCAATCATCTTCTGAGACTTTCTATTCCTGGGAGCATGCACAGCATGCTGTCATCCTTCACTCCAGTAAATTCTTGCATTTCCTGCATCTGCTTATAGCAAGCTGAATTCTGTGTAAAATGGCCTTCTAAGAAATGTATGCCCCTTTGGAACTTAAAAGTTGTTTTATGACATTTCCTTATTTTATGTTGGGAGAGAGGATGTGTACTTGCCACTTCCCCTGTTTCGAGGTCAGAGGACAATCTGACATGTTCAAGACTGTTTTTTTCCTTCTACAGTATGAGTCTTGGAAGTCAAATTCAGTTCTTCACGCTTGTCAGCAAGCATCTTACTTGATGAACCCTCTTGCCGGCCCACATGCCTCTTTCTTGGAAGTTCTGACCTGAGGGAGATGCAGGAATGGGTACGAGAATGAGGAGAGGTACACGTTTCTCATAGCTTCTGGGGTGGAGTTGTTGCTGCTCCACTCACTCTGATCCTTTCCTATCAAGGGTATTTTTATTTCTTGCTCATGCTTGTTACACTTGGTTCTGTCTGCTTCTGTGCCCTTTCTGAATTCTTCTCTTTCATAATCACAAGAATTAAAGCTCCTGCTGGGTCTAGACTAGATTCTTCACAATACAGGAGACTTCCTCATAATACACCCATGGTGAACTGAATAAAGGACCTTAAAAACTTTAACTTTTTCATAAAGAAAGTACAGTTTTCCAACCCATGTATATCCAGCAAGTGTGCCATGTGTGCCATAGATTCCCTGACTCCAGGCTTGAGGAGTTTCTGAGAAGAATGCTGTAAAGCAAGTGGCAGGAACGTAATGGGCAGGGGACAGACCATCTTTACACCACGGGAGAGAAATCCAAAGGCTGTGGAGTGCCTGGCTATGCCCTGCTTCTCACCCCTTCTCCAGAAGTTTGCAGAGAAGATGCCTTCTCGCTATTAGCATGCTTCTACCCTCAGCAATGACAGGCTGAAGTTCATCTTACCCATACGGAAACAAATTGCCTCTTGACTCTGCTGCTTGAATGGCAGCCAGTATAACCCTAGGGTTCTGGTAGAAATTCCGATGCAGAGGCCAAGTCATCAAGTGAAAGGCAAAATACTCATCATCTATCATATTGGTGCCAATCAGGGAAAAGGATAAACAAGATATCAAAACTGTGTGTATCAGTACATCTAGCTGTTGTCTGACTAAGTTAGGAAGGCTTATTTATTAAGAATTTTTAACATAAAAGTAATTATTATAAAATTTTAGTAAATTTCCCCTGTATATGTGTGTTTGTGCTTGTAATATTCAAGGGTCTATAGAGTAACAGAAATTATAGAATGAATCTTTTTCTCATTATATATGGCATATATATATAATACTACATATAATAAATATATATGTATATATATGTCTCTCTCTTTCTCTCTCTCTCTCTGTGTACATGCATGTATCAGTTTTATAGGGAAAACTTACAGGCTGCAGTCCAGCTATTCCAACAAAGGCTGGTTGTGAGTGGAAAGTCCATGAATCCAGTAGTTATTCAGTCCACAAGGCTGAATGTCTCAACTGTTCTTCACTATATATGCTCAAACCCCAAAGTAGGCTCTAATGCCCCTGAAGCAACAGATGTCCTAGCAAGGAGAGGGCAAGAAGGCAAAGAGAAAAAGCTTCTTTCTTCTATGTCCTTTTATAGACTTCCAGCACAAGGTGTGACCCAAATTAGAAGCATGTCTTCCCACCTCAAGATCCAGTTCAAAGGTGTGTGTCTTCCTACCACATAGGTCAGGGTCAGAAGTGGATTCATTCACCCACTTCCAATCAAGAAAATGTTCCCAGACCTGTGTCCTCTATATCTGGATTGTAGTTCATTCCGGATGTAGTCAAGTTGACAATCAAGAAAGCCATCACAGTGCTTATGGAACAGATAGGACCATCATAGATAAAATCAATTTAATGATAAGAAAAGAAAATTTTCCTCTTTTCCAAAATTAGACCAAAGGATAGCATAGTTTTCCTTTCCATGTGACTTTCTTTCTTTGATTCTATAGATGGCAAAAGCTTGACTAAGGAAAGGCATGACTACAATCTTGACAGATTGGCGCCTCACTGGAAACAGGCAATTTATTGGAAAGGGTGCCAGCAGCATGCTCTCCGCTGAGCAGGATGCAGGTACTTCTCAGAGGAGGACAACCTAAGGTAAACAGGAAGGGACTGGGGAAATACAACTGCAGTTTATTACCAAGTACAGAGCACCCTGAATAAAGAGCTTACACTTGGTTGGAGTAGCAAGTAAAACCAGAAGAAATTAAAAAGGCTACAACTATCAGAACCAGCTCTGGGTGAAAAAGAGGCATGACCTTTGTTAGATTTGCTATATGATGTTCATGTAATGATCTGTCATTGTAACCCACACTATATCCTTCTGCATGTAACTGGCCATGGAAAAGAATCATTTAGGGAACAACTGTATTGAACAAGTACAGACATTTTGTCTTTGTTATTTTTCCCTAAACATTAGAAATTTGAAGAATGTTCTCCCACACTTCTGAATTGAGATCAGATGTAATCTGGCTTGCACAGAGAGGTGTGGCCATACATAACATCAGGAATTACAAGTAATTCAGAGAGTCTCACAGTGATGATGTATACATCTGCCTCTGCAAAATTTATGCCATTTTATGTAAGGGTCATGTGTATCCCAGCTAGTGGGTTCAATGATTAAATGTTCAGCAAGCAAAGGAGGAAAGCTCACATGTCCGTGAAGAGATAGCTGGTAAATAATGGAGCTGAGAAGCAGTATGCGATGGTCAAATATTGTCTACTTGACAGGATATAGAAGCACCTTGGAAACAAGTGTCTGAGCATCTCTGTGAAGGAGTTTCTAGATTAAGTCAACTGACGTAAGAAGATCTACCTTGAATGAGAATGACACTATAGGCTGGGGCCAGAACTACATAAAAAAGGAAAGCAAAGCTGAGCAGGAGGTGCTCATTTCCCTCTGCTTCCTGATTGCAGGTCCATTGTGGACAGTGGCTTCCTTCTCCTGAGGCTATGCTTCCCTGCAAGGATGGACTGCACCTGAAGCCTGGGAGTCAAAATAAACTCTTTCTTCCTTAAGTTGTGAATGTCACATGTTTTGTCACAGCAGTGAGAAAGTATGAACACACTAATCTTTGCTAGTGATTCCTCAAGTTGAAGCAGGTTCTGTTTGTCTCCAAACTATACAGACCAGGCCAAATATTGTAGTAACCAGAAAAAACACATCATAAAGTCTAAATAATCTCCTTTAGTTTGTTTAGACTACTTTTGAAGGTATTTTTAAATCTATGGATTAAAGAATAAAATTAAAATCATTTATTTACATTTATACTCTTCTGGTTAATAATTATTAATTAATTAATGAATTGATGAGCATATGCCAGAACAACTTGTCTTATTTCACTGTGCTAGAGAAAGAATCTAGGCCCTTGGCAAACTAAGTACGCATATTAAAAGCACACAACATGCCCCCCAATAGACATACATCAAACATACACACATATACTGAAACACATACACCGCCCACATTGTTATGCGTGTGTGTAGTAGCATTTGGATATATTCACATGTCGGGTATGTGCATGTGCATGTGTCTTCTTTTTCCTCCACATTATTTGATCTTTAGCACAGGGTTTCCCACTGAATCCAGAGTTTACTGAACGGCAAGATTGATAAACTTTGAACTCCATGCAGCATCTTGTTCTCACCCACTCCCACCAAGTGTCCAGGTTGCAGACATGTGCCACCACTCCCAGGGTTACATACATGTCCACCATGCCCAGGATTGTAGATAAGGGCCACCACACCCAGATTTTCCATGCATACTGGGCTCTGATTCAGATTCTCATGTTCCTATAACAGATACTTTTGTGACCAAGATGTATCCCCTGACCCCAGGGTGATTTTTTAGCACACACATGTCAATAATAAGTTTCTTTGCATCTATGATGTGGAAGTGTGAGGTAGTGGTTTGCAGTGTGATAGTGACAGCAGTTTGTCAATCTTTTCTTTAATTTTTCTCTGTTCTAAGACTCTCAAAACTTGAGAGAATTCTTCTTCTTCTTCTTCTTCTTCTTCTTCTTCTTCTTCTTCTTCTTCTT
>LOJH01045673.1:0-19279 GCA_001685095.1 Ellobius talpinus
CCCCCCTCCATCGAGGTCTAGGAAGGTGAGCATCCAAACACACTAGGCTCCCGAATAAATAAAGCTTGTGTATTGAAGACTTGCTTATTGCCATGTATTTTATTATACATATAAAAAGTGAAAATTTTTCACTTATATAAAGTTGTTATTTCTTTAAGAGAACGTTTTCACATTTTGGAGATACCAATAAGGTCAATCAAGAGATTGAGAAAATGTGCCATACATAAATACTTTATTAGGAGAAAAAAGCAAAGTGAATAAATACATTATTCCCTTTTTGTTACAAACTTTAATTTTCATGATAAAATCATGAATGAATTCTCTGGATTCATAGTCATTTTTATGTATTTCCTGAACAAGATTTTAGCCAACTTGGCAGATAATAGAATTTCCACATAGTTATTTTTTTTATTTTATTTTATTTTGTTTTTATTGAACTATATATTATTCTCTGGTGTCCTCCCTTCCTCCCTCCTCATCTTCTACCCTCTTCCATAATCCCACACTCATAGTTGACTCAGGAGATGTGGTCTTATTCCACTTTCCATGTAGATTAGATCCATGTATGTCTCTCTTAAGGTCCTCTATGTTGTCTAGCAAGCTGTTGGCTTGCTATATATTGCCCTTATTATATTGACATATGTTCCTTGTATCCCTGCTCTCTCCACGGGCCAAGAACCAGCAGCCAGCACCAAACTAAATGGAGAGAAACTCAAAGCAATCCTATGGAAATCAGGAACAAGATGAGGTTTTCCACTTTGTCCATATCTATTCAATATAATTCTTGAAGTTATAGCTAGAGCAATAAAACAACAAAAGGAGATAAAGTGGATACAAATCAGAAAAGAAATCAAACTCTCACTAATTTACCAATGTGACCCCAAAAATTCTATCAAGAAACTTCTACATATCATAAACAGCTTCAGAATTTCCTTGTAGTTCTTAAAATGCATTTTACATTATTTATTTCATGCCAAGTTTGAATAGGCTTGACTTGCACATCTCTTCTCATAATATCAGATCTGAACATATAATTCATATAGACATTTTGTAGAGTCCAAATCATGTCTACTTTACAAACCACGGTGTTTTCTTACAATGAATTTCATTAATCTTGCATACTGGTTTCTTGTATAATATTTCAAATGAATAAGTTTAAGTTGGATGAATATAACTTCATAGTTTAACCTATTCTATAACTTAACACTACTCCTTATTTTAATTGAATGTCTCAAAATATGCTATGCTTTGCTTTATAGACAGAATAATCTTTACATGCACATACTGGCATTCAAGCCTGAAAACTTTGTTTTTCTGTTTCAGTGAAGGTGCTTTTGATACTTATCGAACATGCTTCAATATTTTCTTGACATGTTTTTAGGCCATGCTAGTTTGGTGAATGTTTATGAGCTTATCTGATCCATATACATAATACTTAAAGATTTGTTAAGAAAAATTATGCTGGCTGACAATGTTGTGACAAATATGAATGCCAGTGGTAGAAAGGATGAAAACATTTACCTGTGAAATGACAAACCTTGATAAATTGGAAAATCAGTCCCGGTGATGAGGTTTATGAATGAGAAAAAAATATGACTAGGAAAAATAGAGGGCAATAAATGCACCTGTGTCACAAAGCTAAAAGCTCATGATGCCAAATCTCTAATAAGCAAGGCACATGGAAAAATCACTTGCTGCATGAGAACTGATTAAGATTGATGAGAAAATTCACCGGGTGATTAAGATAAAAATGCCATTCTATTAGAATTACCACATTACCCAGAAATAGAAAGAAATGCTAGGGAATTGTATATTAAGGGAGAAAAGAAAAATTAACAGAATTCCATTTATGATAAATAAGGATTATTGGCAACAATTGATTGGAAAAAGGATGTGATATATGGAAATAAGCTGTGACTAATAAAATCTAAATTTAAGCTCCTAAGCCAGTATTTAGTCAGGAGCAAAGCACTTACAGCATTAAAGGACAAATGACTCTGTAAGAGATATGTGAAGTTGAGATGCATATAGAGCCATTACATTTTTCTTTATACTAGTTTATGAAAGATAAAAGATATTTTTTAGAGATTTCTGATGAGGAACATGAAATCCTCTAAAATGGCAATTATATTCATGCCATAGCAGGTAGGTATGGCACAATTAGTGTGATTAAATGCTAGTAAAGTCCAAGACTTGAGAAAAGTAACATTGAATTTAAAGCAAAAGATCATTAATGAAAGATCTGCCCTTTGAAAAAATTTGGGGATGTTCGGAAAATTCTGGATACAATATAGCTTTGAAATTCAAGTTTCATTTTAAATGACACAAATAATAGATGAATAAAAAGACATGATAAATATCATAAAATTCAGGCAAAAATGCAATTTATTCTGCCTTACTCATCAGCCAATGTTATTCATTTGCTCAGTAACCCCTGTGATAAATTAGCTACTTCTACCCTCTAGACTTATAAATGTGTGATCATAATTGATCTACTATTCCAAAACTAACTTTCTTCTTTGACATATCTACCTCTTTCTTGTATTAAGTACCATGTAATTACATGTAGCATGAATATAGAGCATGGTTTTAACTATGAAAAATCATAGACTTTTAACATGTTTGATTTTTTTCTTTCTATTAAAAGCATTGCAGAGGTGTAGAGGTTAACATACATGAACATGGTTCATTGTAAATAAATGCAAATAGATATTTCTCTAAGACATAGTGGAACTGCCAGAATGAATAGTATGATTACCTTGGTTATGGTTACTATTACTGTGACTATGACTAAATGCAACTACTGGAGGAAAGGGTTTACTTGCTTACACTTCTTGATTATATATAGTTCATTATAGATAGAAGTCAGGGCAAGAGTCTTGGGGTAAGAACTAAAGTAGAGGTCTTGGAGGAATTCTGATTCCTGGATAACTCTACAAGACTCACTCAGTTTGCTTTCTTATACAGACCAGTACCACTTGCTCAGAGGTGACAATGCTCATAGTAGGCTGAACCTGCCCATAGCAATCATCACTTAAGAAAATGTACAATAGACTTGACTACAGGTTGACTAGATAGATGTATTTCCTCAGGAGTGGTTCTTTCTAATCAGATGACTAGAACTGGTATCAACCTTATAAACAAACTAACAATAAAAATGATTATTTTGTTTCAATAGATACTACAGAGAGCATCATCAAAAGGCTGTTCAAATTTACAATAGCGACATATATGTAGTACTTTTCCTCCAAATCATTAGCCATGTAGAACACTGGGAATTCTCTTTTATGCCCCCTTCCTCGACCTTCTCTTTTTTATATAAAAAGAAAAATATATACCATAAACTTTTCAGTTTGTATTTCTGCAATGATTCTCGAGACAGATGGATTTTTGATGTACTTACTGTAAATTTCTATACTTTTATGAGAATCTTTTCATAACTTCTACATATTAATTTCCCTTTTGATATTTTTGTTTTATCCTTATATACCATATTTCTTGTATTTTCTCCATCCTAGATTTCAATTATTTTTCCATTATATGAGACATAAATATTTTGTCCAGTCTAGAATTTTTCTTTTAAATATAAAAGCATCTTTTAGAATTCAAATGTTTAAATTAACTTTATATATGCATATATATATGTTAAATTGACTTTATAAATGCATATATATATAACATTATTTTCTGGCTTATGGTCATAGCTAGTATATTTATGAATTGTACTATGAAGTGAACAATTATTTAGAGTAAATATTGAAAATAATAATGAGATAAAACAAGCAGAGAAAGAAGAAATTAAAGAATAAGTAAAGTTAAACTAAAGTAAAAGAACAAAAGAAATCAAATGAAAAACATTTTACTAGTATAAAAACATTGAAAATCAAAATAAAATAAATGTAAGATGATAATAAAATCTAATAATATACATTTAAATTAAATAAAATAAATCAAAACAAAAATTCAGTAATATAAAGATAATATAGCAGAAGAAATAAATAAGAAAATTTTAGTTGGGAGAAGAAAAGAAACAAGTAAAAAGAAAATGTATTGAACAGCAATGAAAAATTCATAAAATTAGATGCATGCATGAATGGGACTGAAAACTTCAAAATGTATATATATATACAATAAAATAAGAATAAAGCTAACAGTGTAATAAAATTGAGCTGAAGTGTGGGAGATTTGGGGAAATCAAAACTTAGTAATATAAATGATGTAAAATAGTTGAATTCCTGGACTCCTCTCTTCTCTATGGTGTATGCTGATGACAAACCTCTATTGTACTAAGCTGATTCCAGCCAGAGCTGTCACCTTCACTTTAGCATCTTCCCTCCTTGAGTACTAGGTATATTTGAGGGCCAAAGTTTGTAGTCTGTGGAGCCAGTTTCTTCACCTTCCTGCCACTTCTCAGCTAATAACCTCTTGTATTGCTTTTCTTCTGCTAAAATTTTTCCATGTTTCCTTGGAATTTGGGAAAGCAACCATAATGCAATAATCTGTACAGGTCCTAAATCTGTCTTCAAACTTCAAGACTTCCTGACCATTAATCTTGCAGCTGTGAGCTTCAAGAAGCCTATATTAGTTTCAGCATTTTCCAACTGCAGGAGTGACCAGCAGACAGGTGGCTCCAGAAGTTGATCCACTCTGTGACCTCAGGCTTCACTCTTAATTCCAAGATCCCTCTCAACTGATGAAACACAGTTCCAGCAAGTGAGAGCAGTGTAACCTTTCTCTGTGCACTCCACTGTCTAGGTTATACCTCTTGCCACATGCACTTTTTCACCTCATCAGTATCTAATCTTTTGCACTCCACAACTGCCTTCCATGGATATCATGTGCCCTGAGGATGCAGCAGATTAAATTCAGCATTCCTATTTTGTGGTTCTTCCCCATTCTGTGCACTTAAAGCAGTTCATTTTTAAACAATAGGATTTTTACTGGGACACCACCCAGCCTCTGCCATTTGAATCATATAGAGTTATAACATGATATTCTTGTGCACTGCTGGCCCATCTTCCAGAGGAATCACTATCATCAAAATCTACAAGTACTTTTGAGGCTTGTGTGAGTTAGGGGTATGATGTGGAACAATTGTCTGTATTCTGTCAATTATATTTTAAATAAATGCTGATTGGCCAGTAGCCAGGCAGGTAGTATAGGCAGGACAACATAGACAGGAAGTAGAGGAAGGTCAATGAGAACAGGAGAATTCTGGGAAGAGGAAGCAGTCTTGATCCAGCCACAGAAGAAGCAAGATGTAATTGCCTCACTGAATAAGTTACCAAGCCACGGGGCTAACATAGACAAGAATAATGGGCTAATATAAGTTATAAGAGTTAATAAGAANTTATATTTTAAATAAATGCTGATTGGCCAGTAGCCAGGCAGGTAGTATAGGCAGGACAACATAGACAGGAAGTAGAGGAAGGTCAATGAGAACAGGAGAATTCTGGGAAGAGGAAGCAGTCTTGATCCAGCCACAGAAGAAGCAAGATGTAATTGCCTCACTGAATAAGTTACCAAGCCACGGGGCTAACATAGACAAGAATAATGGGCTAATATAAGTTATAAGAGTTAATAAGAAGCCTGAGATAGTGGGCCAATCAGTTTATCATTAATGTAGACATCTGTGTGATTTCTTTGGAACTTAACAAGTGCAGGAACCGGGCAGGACAGAAAACCTCAGTCAACAGGGGCACACCCTACAGGTAAGATTGTCACAGCAGCAGTGTTCTGTGTGGTTTACTTTCTTTTTGCTGCATAATTACTTTGTTAAGTCACAGTCTTCAACATCCCATCATTCCCAAAACATTTCCTCTCTCAATCTTTGGAACAGACTGCACTTTTCAGCCTAACCCATGGAGGGAGTTTCTTGACAATCATTTTAATCAGAAATGTACTTTTGCTTTCTTTCCCCATCTCTCTTTCTTTGTGCCTTTCTTTAGTTCTCTCTCTCTCTCCCTGTAATTTCCTGTATATGGATTTTCTGAGGTTGTGCCATCCTTAAAGATTTAGAGGTGAGTGGTAGGTTTTATATACTTTTAATGCACACCTTAATTTTATTTGCTATTTTGTAATTTTTTAACAAAAATCATGCAACCTATGTTACAATTTTTTAATTTTTCTGTGAAGAAATAATTTTTCTGTTGGTGACATGAGACTGAGGAATCATATTTCTCAGAAAACTGTTTACTGTTGTAGAAAAACAGACAACCTGTAGTTTTAAGGCCTAAAAGCTAATATTTTTTGAACTCCAAACTGGAACCTCCTGCAGAGAAATAGTCAGAAAAAGCATAAGTTTTTTGGTGACATGAAGTTAACATAATTATATAGATTATTCTGGAGAGCTTAAAAGATTTTTATATGGTCAAAATGTGTCTACAAATATAAATTTAAAACATTGACAATGATCTAGTTATCAGGACTTCTAGTTTAGAGTTAAATTCTAGTGTCCTGTTGCTGTGATAAAACCCTGACCTGAGAATTTACTTAATCCTTCACTTTATCATCTACCATAGAGCCAAAGCATTGCAGGAAGTCAAAGCAGAATGTGGAGGTAGAAAATAAGACATGACAATGGAGGCATGCTGCTTATTCCCTTGCCTCCCCTGGCTTTTCCAAAATGCTTTCTTTTTTGTAGTTAATTCTTATTTTAAAGAATCATATTTTACGTACAAACCCCAGTTCCCTCTCCCTGCAGTCTTCCCACTGCTTTGGGATAATGTTCTTGTACCCTGAAAAAAATTGTCACTCATACTGTTCTAATAAAACACTGATTGACCAGTAGCCAGGCAAGAATTATAGGTAGGGAAACCAAACTAAATGAATTCTGGGAAGAGAAAAGGCAAAGATGCAGTCCCCAGCCAGATGCAGAGGAAAAAAAGATGAGAATGCCTCCTTGAGAAAAGTTACTGTGACTAAACATAGGCAAGAATTATTGGTTCATTTAAGATGTAAGAGCTAGTAAATAATAAGCCTGAGATAATAGTATAACTCTAAATGGTATACAGTGTGTTTAAAATATATATAGACTTTGGAGAGAAAAGAAAAAGGATAGAGAAAGTCCTTTAAAAATAAATAAAATTATTGGGTGTAATGGCACATGCCCTTAATTGCAAAACATGGAGAAGAAGAAGATTATCTGTTAGTTTAAGGCCAGCATGGTCTGCAGAGTAAGGTTCTAGAAAGCCAAAGATACACAAAAATTAAAAAGTAAAAATGAAAGAAATAGAGTTAAAAAGCTACATAAAGATGGAAAAATACATAGAGAATCTGGATATTGTATGTTATTGTGTTGTCTTTGAATTGTTTTACTGCTGAGGAAGGAAAAGCTGCTAAAAGACATTTCATTATAAATGCTACTGGATTAATCCAACCTATGTATTCTAAAAATGTGTTGACTTCAAAATTTAAGCTTAAAATATGCTACTTTGGAGAAGAGGTTTTGCTTTTTTTCCACAGGAAATGAGAGATTGTGGATTTATTCAGGGTTAAGAAAAATAAGGTTTTATCAAAAAAGACACCCTGAAAAATCTCCAGTGGGAACAGATGGTCCAGATGAGCCACCATTTCAGAGCACTTCTGTTGTAGTTTCCTCTGAGTTCGACATCCAGAACAGCTTCAAGACTGCTGGCTGAGAATATCCAGCTTCGCAGAGTACTCCAGTCAAAGCTTCACCATAAACCTAAATTTTATTTGGGTCCCCATAAGAATATCAATTTCCCTGATCAGCAGGAAATAACCTAGAAATATAGGCCTATATCCCCCCAAAAATGGACTATGGATGTTTGTCTTGGTTTCATATGTTGATTACAAGGTATTATAGATAATGGCCAGGAAAAAAAGCTAAATAAAGGAGATGAGATTCTGGGTCTTGTTTGAAAGAGAAAAAAAAGGAAATATGATGGGATAATGCTCTTATACAATATAACAATTTGTTACTTGTATTGGTTGAATAAAATGATGATTGGCCAGTAGCCAGGCAGGAAGTATAGGCAGGGCAATCAGACTAGGAGAATTATGTGAAAAGGAAAGGCAGAAACACAGTCACAAGTCAGACACAGAAGAAACAAGATGAGAATGCCTCACTGAGAAAAGATACCAAGATATGTGGATGAACATAGATTAATTTAAGTTGTACAAGCTAGTTAATAATAAGTCTGAGCTAATAGGACAAGCAGTTTATAATTAATATAAGCCTCTGTGTGTTTTTTTGAGACTGAACAGCTGCAGGACTGGGCAAGACAGAAACTTCCATCTACATTCCCCTCTTCACACCTTGTCTGCATTCCCCTATCAACTCCTTAGAGAGGGTGAGGCCTCCCATAGGGAGACAACAAAGTCTGTCACATAACTTGAGGTATGACCAAGGCCTTCCCCCTTATCTTGGCTGATCAAGGTGTCCTTCCATAGGAAATGGTCTCCAAAGAAACAGTCTATGCCCTAGGGATAAATACTGGTTCCACTGTTAGAGACTGCACAAACGGCCCATGCCACAAAACTCTCACCCCCGTTCAAAGGGCCTAGTTTGGTCTTATGCTGGTTCTCCAGCTGCCAGTCCAGGGTCAGAGAGCACCCACTAGCTTGGGTTACCTCTTTCTGTGGGTATCCACATTATGAAACCTTTTGCTCATAATATCAGCCCTCTTTCTCCATGACTGGACTCCAGGAATTCAGAACAGTGTTTATCTGTGGATCTCAGAATCTGCTTCCATCATCTACTAAATGAAAGTTCTATGATGACAAATAAGCTAGTCATCAATCTTATTAAATGGAAAGGGTAGTTTAGGTACCCTTTCCATTATTGCTTAGATTCTTAGCTGGGGTTGTCCTTATGGTTACCTTGGAGATTCCCTAGTGCCTGGTTTTCTCACTAACTTCTCAATGGCTCCCTCTTTCAAGGTATCTCTTTCCTTGCTCTTCCTCTCTTTCCTTTACCCAACTCAGTCTTCCCAATCTCTCATGTTTTCTTCCCTGTTCTCCTGCTCCCCTCCCCACAGCCCTCTTCCCTCCACCCATGTTGTTAATCAACTAAGGAGATCATGTCTACTTCCCCTTCCCAGGAAATCTATGTATATCTCTCTAATGGTTCACCTTCTTTATTGTCTTCTCTGGGGTTGCAGACTATAGACTGGCAATTTTTTTGCATTATGTCTAATATTCACATATGAGTAAGTACATACTTTGTATTTCTGTGTCTGTATTACCTCACTCAGGATGTTTTTTCTAGTTCTATTCATTTGCCTGCAAATTTCAAAGTGTCATTGGTTTTTACTGCAAACGTGTACAGTCACTTTGGAAATCAGTATGGTAGTTTCTCAAAAAATAGGAATCAATCTACCTCAAGACCCAGTAATACCACTCTTGGCATATATCCAAAAGAGGCAGAACCATACCACAAGGACATTTGCTCTACTATGTTCATAGAAGCATTATTTTTAATAGCATAAACCTGAAAACAACCTCGATGCCTCTCAACTGAAAATATGGTGCATTTAAACAATGGAATACTATACATCCTACTTTCTTATGTAACATTGGACAACCTGCCTAGTGGTGGCACTACTCCACACATTTGCCTACAGACTAACCTGCTCTGAGCATTTTCTCAATTGAAATGTCCTTCTTCCCATGTGACTCTAGTTTGTGTCAAATTTACAAAGACAAATTTCCTGATAATTATCTCTATATCTGGACAAAATGCATAAGACTGTGAAAGAAAGCTTGAGAATTGACAAAAACATATGTGTAGCACCACAGATGACCATATAGAATGACTAATGTAAAAGAAACTTATGAAGAATAATGATACAAGAATAAACATCAAAAGTAAGAATTGTAATTTCCTTATACATTGTAGTCAATTTATGCTGATATCTGATGAAGAACCCAAAAAAGGAGGGTTCATATTTTCATTTCTGTGGCTATGATAGAAAGTAGTGATGAAACAGCTTCAAGAGAAAAACAGTTTATTCCACTTACTGTAATGCATAATTTTAAGGGGAATGAACTATTATCTTTTTTCAGGAACTGAAGATGGATGCTGTAAATAAATCTCACACTAGCTCAGAATTGAGCACAATAAAGGGTTATTTATTTAGGTGTAGACTTACAGATCATAGTCCTCTGCATGAATGGGGAACAGGAACCAAATCCAGCAGCCAGAACAGAGTGGAGTGCACACTTTACATAGGCATTTATAGTATAAGAGGCACACCTAAGTGGATGGGTCACTTAAAAACTGTAGGATTTTCTATAGCAGCCCCACTGTTGTTTAAATAAGAGAGTTCTAAGCCTAATACAAATTAGATACAATAAGAAAAAATATTAGGTATAAAAATTAGGATTACAACCAGCATAAACAATATCAAGCAAGAAACATGTGATAAATGTTTCAATGATTATCATATCCTAAAGAGTTTAAGTCTGGCATTAGAAATAACTTGCCCAAGACAGGAGAGGGAAGTAACCACAACTATCTAGTCTTCAACCCTATAGAAAACCCAAGAAGGGAAATAATATTACATAAGTAAGCAGGAACTGCAATCAAGCAACTTCCAAAATGTGCAAAAAAAATGACAGAGACAACTGGCTACTTGGGCAATCACCCAAAGTCTTATTTGCAATGTTGGGACAACCAACTTTGGCTAAGTCCTAGAATAACTGACAGACCATTTTCAGAGGCAGGNAAACAAGCTCCAAGTGGAGTGTCTATGGTGCTCAACATTCTCTTGGGAATAGATCGTTGCTGCCAGGAGAAATAGTGTCTCATGTCAACAGAACCCTAAGTTATTCAAATGACATATTCTATAGCTCTTTGAAGTGGTTGAAGATTACCTATCTATTATAATTATATAATTACTATGTATCTAAAGAACCTGAAATTATATAATTACTATGTATCTAAAGAACCTGATTAGTCTAACCATAAGTATGACAAACATAGATAACTATTGATCTATAATTCTTAATACCTATATAACTTAAAGATTAAGACTTCATATTAGAACATTAAACAATCTTTAAACAAATGTGCAACAAATGAAGACAATGACCTCAAAATGTAAACAATGCATAAGTATCTTGATCGGAGGTAGAAATGTATATTGCAATATGTTAAATGTATCCTAAAATTGTATCAATATACAAAATGTCTTAAGAAGTGGTAGAAGCATACATGTATACAATATGACAAAATAATTTTTCCTAGGTATGCAAATATTGTAGATGAAATAGGAACATATTCAATATAATTCAAATTTGTATCAATATACAAGACTCTATACCAATGTAAATAATAGCTCACAAGTGTTCACGCTGTTACTCACTATTACTATTAGTGTGATTAAGCTCACACTAATCTATTATTCTATCCAATTTCCCCCTTTTATTCAGAGATCCCTGAGCCTACATAATTTCCCCTGCAACCCCAACCCTATATCAATTATAATCAACCCCTAATTGATGTCCTTAGCCCTGAGGACAAACTTTGTTGGGATAGGGAATGTCGTCTTCTAGAACTACTTTCAGCTTTCATGAGGGTGATGTTCTTTCTATGGGATCCTGTGAAAATAAAATGATAGTTAAGTTTCAAGGTTACCGTCTGGTATAATTACAGTTTCTGAGTATTTTATAGAGTTTTTCTCAGGTTCCAATTTGGAGTTCTGGCCAGAACATTGTAAAAAGTGCACCATTTTAGCTAACCAAGTTGGAACCATATTGACCAGCTGATACACAAAACAGGTCTTACAGTAGTGCTATCAACATCATGACATCATATCAACCAGATGGAGTTGTTGTTGTAGGGCCCCATCTTCTGCCTGGAAACTCCAAAGATTACTGGAGAAAAATTCATTGTGGAAAACTTAAACATTATTTATACAGACATATAGTCAATGAAATGAACAATAGAGACAAAAATAGGTATGACAAAAAGTAAGGGTTTTTTTCTAATTTCTTTCTTCTTTCTGTCCCATACCAGATGGCTACTGACATGAGACAGAAACTCTAAATTTTTCTTTTAACAGCATGCTTGGATTTAGAGAAGGACAGAGCTGTTATCCAACTCCAATGCCAGCTTTGATTTTTAAGTTAGTCATGATTATTATTCTAGTAAATATTCAGAGATTCTTACCCTCAGATGATCTACCCTCATAAATGATAATCCTCTTTGCTTGATGATCCTATCTGAATAACAATCTTTTCCTCTTTAGGCATTTAGATATCCAGGGTTTCTTGAGTGTCTGAATATATGTATTCTCCTGCAAAGACAAGAAAAGAACCCTGACCCAACCCTTAGGAGGTTTCCGTACCACCTGATTGGTTGTCACCTCTGTATATTAGTTGTCATTTCTCTTTCTCAAGAGATTTGTCTTTTTCAAACCAAATCTTTATTAATATTTATGTTATCAATAACTTTTCTTCTTCTGTTGAAAAGGAGAAAAACCTCTTCCCCAATGTAGAACATCTCCTGACTTCTATTGTGTGGTCAACACATCCTTGAAATATTCCAGCTGATTTAATTCAGAAAACTTTTCTATTATCCAATGTCTCTCTGCTGCTGTTGTCTCTTTCTTATTAGTTTTAAGAAAATTCAAGGTTAATAAAGCTTTATGTAATCTATTTCTATGGATATATTCCATCCGTTTCTGTTTGTTTAAAATATCCTTTATAGTTCAGTTTAATTTTTCTATAACTGCCTGACCTGTAGAATTATTTGGTATACCTGTAATAATATGCTTTAAGTTATATTAAGCAAAAAAAGGTTTCAGTTTCTTTGAGACATAGACTGGACCATTATCTGTCTTTATGTTTGCAGGTATAGCCAGGATGGCCATAAATTCTAATAAATGTGTGATTACTAAATCACCCTTTTCTGAGCTCAAAGCAGTTGCCCACTGAAAGCCTGAACAAGTGTCAATTGTGTGATGTACATATATGAATTTTCCAAATTCTGTAAACTGAAACACATTCTTCTGCTAGATTTCATTCCTTTTTGTACCCTTTGGGTTCCTCCCTGCTGTTTGTGGTGTTTGATTATACAAAGATCAAGTAGGACATCTCTTTATAATCTCGTTAGCTTGTTGTCATTTAATAGAAAACTTTTTCTTTAAAGCTTTGCTATTAACATGATATTTCTTTATTATTATTATTATTATTATTATTATTGATTTTTATTGAGCTCTACATTTTATATGCCCCCTCACTGCCTTTCCCCTCCCCCTTGAACCCTCCCCCAAGGTCCACCTGCTCCCAGTTTACTCAGCAGATCTTGTCTTTTTCTACTTCCCATGTAGATTAGTTCTATGTAAGTCTCTCTTAGTGTCCTCATTGTTGTATAAATTCTCTGAGATTATGGTTTGTAAGCTGTTATTCTTTGCTTTATGTTTAAAAACCACCTATGAGTGAATACATGTGATAATTGTCTTTCTGTGTCTGTTACCTCACTAAAAATAATGTTTCCTAGCTCCATCCATTTTCCTGCAAAATTCAAGCAGTCGTTATTTTTTTCTGCTGTGTAGTACTCCATTGTGTAAATGTACTACATTTTNACTTCCCATGTAGATTAGTTCTATGTAAGTCTCTCTTAGTGTCCTCATTGTTGTATAAATTCTCTGAGATTATGGTTTGTAAGCTGTTATTCTTTGCTTTATGTTTAAAAACCACCTATGAGTGAATACATGTGATAATTGTCTTTCTGTGTCTGTTACCTCACTAAAAATAATGTTTCCTAGCTCCATCCATTTTCCTGCAAAATTCAAGCAGTCGTTATTTTTTTCTGCTGTGTAGTACTCCATTGTGTAAATGTACTACATTTTCCTTATCCATTCTTTAGGCAAGGGGCGTCTACATTGTTTCCACATTCTGGCTATGACAAACAAACCTGCTATGAACATAGTTGAGTGACATGATATTTCTTATGAAATTCTGAGGCCTTAAACACACTTCTAATCAATAATATGTCAATGTGTGCATTACCTTGTGCTAGAGGGCCTGGCAGGCCCATATGGAATTGTATGTGTGTCATGTATATGGGGCAGAGCTTATTCCTGATTGTGTCTTCAACCTGTATGAATAATGAAGTCAATTCTATAGTCATATTCACAGGTTATAACACTGAACATTAAATGTATACATGCCAAGTACTCAACTCAATTTCTTTACTCTATATCTAGTGCTCAAAACCCACAAATGGTGTCAGGGTGGTCCTTTAAGTATCAATTAAGGCAAGTAAGAAAATACTTTGTAACACTTGCTCAGCTATGTTCATAGCAGCTTTCTTCATAACAGCCAGAACCTGGAAACAACCATATGCTCCTCAACTGAAGGAAATATGGTACATTTACACAATGGAGTATTACTCAGTTATAAAAAGAGTGATATCATGAAATGTGCAGTAAAATGAATCAAACTTGAAAAAAATATCCTGAATGAGATAATAGAGACCAAGAAAGATAAATATGGTATTTACTCACTCATAAGTGGATATTAGATATAAAGCAAAGGATAACCAGGCTGCAATCCACAGCCCCAGAGAAGCTAGGTTACAAGGAGAACCCTGAAAGTGACATGCATGTATTGCCTTAGGAAGGGGAAATAGATAAACTGAGAGCTGGTCTTATTCTGCAATCAGGTTGATGACTACCATATTTGGCATCATAGAGCCTTAATTCAGTATGAATGATGCAGTGATCCACAGCTAAACACAGTGCTGAGTTCCTGGAGTCCAGAGAGAGGGATGAAGGATCATTTGAGCAAGAGGAGTGAAGATCATGTTGGGGAAATCCACAGAGACAGCTAACTCAAGGTATTGGGAGCTCATGGATTCTGGACTGACAGCTGGTGAGCCTGCATGTAATAGAACTAGGGCCTCTGAATATGGGTGACAGTTGTGTGGCATGGTCTGTTTATCTGATTCCTGGCAGTCATACCAGGATTTATCCCTGGTGTATGAACTGAAAGTTTAGAATCCTTTCCCTACAGTGGGTTACCTTGGTCAACCTTATTGCTGGGTGGAGGGACTTGGTCCTCCCTCAACCAGATATGCCAGGCTTAGCTGACTACCCTTGGGAAGCCTTATTCTCTCTGACTGAATGGAGGTGGTGGGAAGAAAAGGAAGCAGAAGGAGGGAGGGAAGGGGAAATGTGGTTTGTTGGAGGAAGGTTGCTTTTTGGTTCCTGGCTACTCAGCTCCAAAATAATCACACTAAAACTATATCATTTAAATCACTGCTTGGCCTATTAGCTCTAGCTTCTTACTGGCTAACTCTTACACCTTAATTTAACCAATTTCTATTAATCTGTGTATTGCCACATGGCTGTGACTTACCAAAAGTTCCAGCATCTCTCTCCAGTGGGGTCACATGGCTTCTCTCTAACTCCTCCTTCTTTCTCCCAGCTTTCAGTTTAATTTTCCCAGCCTACCTGCCTTCCCTGTGCAGGCGTAAGACAGTTTCTTTATTAGCCAATACAGTATACAGAGGGGAATCCCACATCAGTAGTTGGTATGTAAAATGAATAAAAAAATAAGAAAGAAAATCCCCTACAGACATACCCAAACTCACCTAGACAATTTCTTATTTATTAAGAATTCTTTCTTGTTGATATGACTAGTGTGAGATGGAATGTAAAAGTAGTTCTAGAAAACAAATGCTGCTGTGTATGTAGGGCAGAACAATTGTTATACACTGCTGATAAAAATGTAAATTAGTCCAGGCACTTTAGAAATCATTATGTAGAATTCTTAAAAAATTAGAAATAGATTTGAATTACCATATGACCAAGGTATATCACTCCTGGACACGTACTCAAAGTACTCACTACTGTCCTAGTACAGTGACGTTTGAACATCATTATTCATTGTCTGTCTATTTACAATAGTTTGGAAATTGAATCAACCTAGATGTTCATCTACTAATTAATGGATAATGAACATGTGTTTCTTATACACAATGGGATATTACTCAGCTGTAAAGGAAAATAAAACCATAACATTTCCAAGTACACAGATTAAAGTAGGTAGAGGGGAAGATATACTGAGTGAGTTCACCCAGATCCCCCAAAGAAAAATGCAATGTGTTCTCAGTGTTCTAACCTTAAATGTTTTGTATATTTAATAAGGAGTATATGCAGAAGCTAGAAAGCTAAAGATGTGTCACTTGTGGAGGTTGTGGATTTAGAGGGGAAAGATAGAAGAATATGAAAGTAGTAAGCGGTTATACTGGGGACAGAAGGGTTCAAACATGTACTTTCATGATGCATAAAATGACGGGCCAGTGGGAGGTTTAACCAACTTTAAATGTGCATTAAATAATCTACTTTAGATCTTGTAATTAAATTTTAAAAATGTAATAGGAGTTGATAGTAGAACACATGTGATATGAAAAAAACACAAATTTGAGGGATTCCTGGAGCTAAAGATTTAACTGGAATGGGAAAGGGATATGATGAGAAGATGTACAAAGAAGCATTATGAAACCCAACTAGTTTTTTAGCTAATTAAAAATTGTAAATTTTAAAAAGAATTTTGAACAAAGATATGCCATATTAGTAAACAATTCTGCTCCAAAGAAGATACCGTTTATTAAATAAAAACACTATCTCTGAATTTAATTGTATAGCTGCTTATTTCTTTCTCTTGGGTTCTTTTCTTTGAATGTTAAAATTCTGTCATGAGATACATGACATTTTGGATTTTTGTGTCTCTGATAAATTAATCTCTTTACTCTTTGTGTGCTTGTGTGTGTGTGTTTGTGTATGTTTATTTGTGTACAGGTGCCACAGCACATATGTGTATGTCAGAGCACACAGTTTGGGGGCTTAGTTCTTTCCTTCCATTTTGTGAGTCCTAGGGATCAAACCTATATTGTTAGACTCAACATCAAGAAAGTTTACTTGTTCATCCATCATGATGTCCTCAGTGTCTTAATTCTTATAGAGTGTTCATCTCAACACCTAATTGTGACATATACAGTTATAGTTATTGATTTATAAAGAAATTTTTTTAGAATGATGGACAAGCTATGGTCTACCTAATACAATAATGTCAGGTTATGAACAGAAAGTTCAACAATCAAGTGCTTGCCCAGTCTATTAGGTTGGATTTCTCATATGGGCTTCAATATATACTGGAATCCAGAAGAAGTAGGCCTTAATGCCAATGAAGGTATGAACTTTCTAGTGAGGCATTGGCAAGGAAGCAAAAGCTTTCTTCTTCCATGCCCTTCTATAGGCTTCAAGCAGAAGGGATGACCCAGATTTGAGGTGGGGTTTTCTAGCTCAAAAGATTGTTATTAAAGGAGTGTCTTCCTACCTCATAGTTCTGAATTAATGGTGTGGCTTCTGACATCATAGATCTGGATTAGAAATAAATTTTCCCACTGCAAATTATGTAAAATCTTACACAGATGTGCTCTTCATTTTGGGGTTTTAGTTAATTCCTGATGTCAACAATTTGACAACCATGAATAGTTATCAGATTCAGGTTCAATGATGAAAGTCAATTCATTTCTTTGGTCTCTTGATACTATTTTAATATTTGTGAAGCTTCAAGTTGAAAATTTTCAGCTGATACTCTTTTAAGAGAAAAACATATTACCACTTGACTCTCCTTTAATCTTTTCCTTCTTTTTTCTCTATTATACCTAAAATATCATTCATTCTTCAATTATTGAGCACATGGAACTTGACAGATTCTCTTTATGTATTATTATAATTCTAAGATAATTAAAAGCATTAAAGACAAAGCTCACCTTGCATTTAATAATGAAGTCCTTTTTGTAAATCAGAAACAATTTCCAGTGTTTCTGATAGTTAATGAGTTGCTTGGGTGGGATTCTAGTTTCTGCTAGACTTCTTCACGGATACGATAAATACATACTAGTTGATTTAAGATATTCATTTAAGAAAACTTAAATTAACATATGTATCTCACAGTTGATAGTAGGTAAATTTGGCATGCTGTCATAGTAAAGACAGAATTCAGGGCTGGGAAGATCAATTAAAGGAGTATTTTTAAACAAATGTATACACTACATTGTCAGCATGTAATTGGATAAGTTCCAAGTCAGTTATATCCAGATATAAAAATCATACCATTAATACAATTAAAATTTCATAATATATTAAATATGTGGAAAATCATGGTGATTGAGACAATATCCCTTAAGAAAAAAATCTCAAAATATACTTTGAGGAATATGGACCTGTAAATAAATAACTGAAGTCACATTTCAAGGTATTCAAATAGAAGCTTATTGTGCTGGTTAAATTTTGACAAATTGACAAAAAGTGGAGTCATCTGTGAGGAGAAAAGACTGAGAAGATGCCTTCATCATGGTGGTCTGATGTTGGAGGAAGGGTCACTTGTTGGTTCCTAGCCACCTGGCTAGCTTAGACCCAAAATAATCACACAGAAACTGTATTTTTTTATAACTCTACTTGGCCCATTGGCTCTAACTTCTTATCAGCTATCTCTTACATTTTAATTTAACCCATTTCCATTAATCTGTCTATCACCAAGAGGTTGTGGCCTACCAGCAAAATTTCAGCATGTCTATTTCTGGCGGTGGATCCATGGCATCTTCTGACTGCACCCTCTTTCTCCCAGCATATAGTTCTTTCTTCCCTGCCTACCTAAGTTCTGCCCTGCTATAGGTTCAAAGCAGTTTCCTTATTCATTAACCAATAAAAACAACACATAGACAGAAGGACCTCCCACATTAGCTTGAAGTCAATTATGTGGGGCATTTTCTTGATTAATGATTCGTGTGGGATAACCCAGTTGTGAGAAATTCAAATCCTGGGTTGGTGGACCTAGGTTGTATATAAAAAGACTGAAAAAGCTACAAGGAGCAAGATAGTAAGCAGCACAACTCCATTACCTCTGCTTCAGTTCTGACATCTATGTTCTTGTCTTGAATTCCTTCCCTTTTCATGTTGAATTGTGATCAGGATGTGTAAGCCAAACAGTTTTCTGTCTAAGTAGTTTTTGATCATGTCTTTTATCACAGAAATAGTTAAAAACGTGGGACACCATTTTAGATGGATGATATGCATGACAGTCGCTGAGAAAGAGAAAAACTGGTGTGGTAGATTCTGAGAAGAAGAAAAAAAGTATGAGAAAAATCTTGATGAAAATCATACACAATTGTTCACATATGTAGTTCAGTGGTAGATCACCTATCTGGTCTAATTAAAGCCCAGGATTTGCTCCACAACATCCAAAAACTTTAAAGAGACCTTACTTTTATGATCTTCATTTTCTTTTTTTTTTTTTT
>LOJH01045674.1:9140-24447 GCA_001685095.1 Ellobius talpinus
CTCTTCTCTTCTCTTCTCTTCTCTTCTCTTCTCTTCTCTTCTCTTCTCATTTCTTTTCATTTCTTCATTTATTTCTTTCTGTCTTTCTCTTTCTTTCTCTATCTCTTCCTTTTTCTTTTTTCTTTTTCTTTTTTAAGTTTGGGTTTCTCCATGCCAAGAAAGAAAGTGGGGAAATAAATCCATTCATTGTTGCCTCAAAATAAGAAACTAAAAACCATGAAGTAAACCTCAATCCATGAAAGACCATAATGAGAACACCACAACACTGCAGAGGCTAGAAGGTGGGATGGCCTCCCCTATTCATGATAGGAAGAATTAATACTGTAAAAGTAGCTGTATTATCAAACACAATCTCCAGATCCAACTTTATCCCCATCCACAGAAATAATCTTAAAATATGTATGGAATGGAAGCACAAAAGAGTCCAATAGCTAGAGCAATCCCACATAAGAACAATGCTGGAGGCATCAGAATACCTGATTTACTACTGAGAAGTAGTATTGACTTTTAAAAAGTATGTTCCTGGCACAAAAGACTCAGCTCTATAAAATAGAGTAGTTATAGAATCCGCTATGAGCCCACACAGCACAGCCAACTGATTTTTTTTACAAAGATGCTAAAATTATACCCTGAAGAAAACGCCATCTCTTCCACAAATGATGCGAGGAAAACTGGTTACCCATGTGTGAAAGAGTGAACCTGGATCCCTGTCTCTTGCTCTCTAGAAAAGCAAACGTACATCTGCCACGTGACCTAGCTACTTGAAGGGCTGCAAATCAGCATTTCATGGAGATATCTGTAGTCCGTCAGTGGAGGAACAGTTCCACAAAGTGCGTTATGGATACAGGACGGTTCTTTTCCAGCCATAAAGGAAAAGCAAGTCTGTTTTTCCAGGAAAATGGATAAACTGGACATAATCGTATTAAGCAAACTAAATCAGTCTCAGGCAAATATGAATTTTCTCATATGTGGTTCCTATATTTTACATAGATATATAAAATTATGAATATATGTATGTCACAAGAAAATAGAAACAAAACTATTTAGGGACTGATGGGAGAAGGGGGAAAATGGAGAGTAGTTGGGGAGAAAGGGGAATATGTTCAGAGAGAAATACATATATTCATATGGAGATGACCCTATATAACAGTGCCGTGTGCAATAAGTATATACAATGAAAACTGAAGCAAAGTAATTTGGGTTTCCCAATTTAAAAAGAATTTTGTACAAAATCAAGTTTATTAGTATTTGTAAGTGTCACTATTTCAAATCTGTCTAGAGTTAGAAATTTTCTTTTCTTTTTTATAATTTGTTTCATGTCCACAAAAGGTAAGAAGACTAATAAAAATAAACATCTGCACACAAGGCATTCAGGGTGGTAAATATAATGTTTGCAATATCATTGTGTCCTTTCGTGTCCCCATTCTTAGGGCATGATTTCTTGTCACTGGAGGTAACTTCTCCTCTAGTATGCAATTGCCATTTCCTTTATTCTTTTGTGTCTTACCACAGAGGTGCGCATATTTCCAGAACGTCAACTCTAACTTTGCATTTTTGATCTGCTGCAAACGGAGCCATTCTGCACACGCTTCTGCAGTGTGAGCCTCCCAACACTGGAAGGTCTGAATCTTCACTGCTGGGAAGTGCTCCTCAAAGAGAGGCCCAGCCATCAGAATGGAATTACAGTTTCTTTGGCTGGTGAACGCTTGAGTTGCTTTGAATATGGCTCTCTCAGAACCTCCAGGGCTGGCATTTTATGTTCCTATTGCATATAGACACAGGTGTGTCGCCAAGCACATGACCAGGGCAGGAAGCTGCTAAGTCATGGAGAGATGAGTCTATGTTCACAGATTAGTTGCTACCATCCCCCCCCAAGGAATTCTAACAGCTTATGGTCCCACGCTATTGTAGGAGGGAGGACTCCCAGTTCAATATTTGTTTGTCAATATTTGGCATCCTTGGAAAGGACGGCCAAGTCCAGACCATAAATAGCACATCGATGCTTTAGCATGCTTTGACCTTGAGAAGACTGGAGGCAGGTCCTTCAAAAGGGTCCCAATAGAGTGTGCCTTTGGTGTAAAGTTATCTGTGGTGAGTGAGAAAACATTTGTAAAACCCACAAGGAATTTTACCCAAGCCATCTAGAAGCCATTGGATGGGCCTAGCAGATGTCACTGGCAGGGGCGGTGGTCACTTGCCTTTCTTTTCCAACACTGCGGAGGATCTCATAGAAGCCTAGCAGGAGTGCTTCATGCTGTCCCATAGACTACCAGGCTCTCCATTTTCCCACCATAGTTTTCAAGTTTTACAGAACATAATAATTATGAATCATTCCTTGAATTCATTTCAAACAACATGTTGGAAACTTTTAGCGAGATTTTTCAATTCAGCTCTTATAATATAATATAACTTATAAAGACAGTATTTGTGAGATAACTGTCCTTACATTTTCCTTTACTTCTTTAGACATGATCTCTTATCTTTTAACACACAACAAATTAAAGCCTTTATGTGCTCAAACGGCACCTTGAAGTCCTTGTATACTGTTTCCGCTGACTGTTTTTATAAATTTGATAAGTTTTAGCTCTTCTGTCCCCCTCTTCACATCTTATGTTTACTTTGTTACCGGATATTGGGATATTTACATGGTCTATCTCAAGAATTATGAAATTTTCTGTTTTGAGTTTCTATAGCTGCTGGCTAACCTGTCTGGAATTTTCTGTAGACTAACTCCTTGACATTATGTGGTCCCTGACTGGGCAGTCACCAGAATCACCCTGGCCTGTGCTTCCCCTGGGCTCTCTATTGTCTTCCACCTGCACACTGAACTTCCCAGTTTTACACGCGTGTGTGCTGAGCCTACAAAGCCTTCTATGAAGTATCTTCCTGAAATTCCAGGCTGTTCTGCCAGGAATCACCACCAGGACTAACAGCGTCAGGCTAACACTGTTATGGGCCACCCCTTTCTTATTGAGACTTTTATTTTGTTAAAAACTCTATCAGTCATCTGTTTTCATCCCAAGTCTAGTTAACACCTCTGCTGCAAGCAGCAATGTTTCTGGTGTTCATGGCCAGCACTGCCCTGATACGTCTGCACTCTGAGCAGCCCGGGCAGCTGCAGGGGCCACTGTTTGTCCTAGTTTCCAGTGGAGATCCATGGCTATGCCTTAAGTCACTCTCTAGAGGAAAGTTGGTGTTTTGCTTGTTTATGTAATAACTCTCTTCTTCATAGTTAGAAATCCAACCTGCTTTCAATTACAGTACAGGAAAATTAGATACATTTTCTTTTATACTTTGTAATATTGGGGTTTCTGCATAGCCTCTTCTGGACTAGAAAGAGTGCTTGTTACTTTCCCAGAGAATCCAAGTTCAGATCCCAGCACCCACAGTAGAAGGCTCACAGATGCTTGTAACTTTGGTTTCAGGGGACTTAATGCCCTCTTCTGGACTCTAAGGACGACTACCCCCCCACAAATACGCAAATACCTGTACACTCAAACACACACACAAAATTAAAAATTAAATATTTTCTTAATAAAAAAACCTTTTTTTCTCCCTTAGCTCCAAACATTTTCTCTTAGATTCATTTATTTAGCTTTTAATCCATTTGGAATTGAATGTTTCAGATACCCTATTATGGTTCCAATTTAATTTTTCATTATGTAAAACTTACACATTTTTAATCCAACTCAGAATGGTTACTATTTTGCTCAAATCCTTGGAAATCTTTGAAATGACTTCAATGTTAACACATTAAAGAATTGTAATACAGACTACATGAGAACTCATGTAATGTGTAATGTGGGGAAAACCACTCAACAAGGCTCCCAGGCCCAAAGGACAGGCAGCTGTGTGTCCCAGGTCAGTCATACACCGTCCAGTTAGAAATACTTAGCCGTGGAGTTTCCCCTAGTGACCGTATTTTCTTTTCCTCCTTTGAGCTCCCAATGACGCACAGCCAAGAGCGCTAAACCCTAGTATGTTTGTTAGTCTTAATGAAGTAGATTATGGGTACCAAAGTCAGCTTAGTTTTATGCAAGCTAAACCCCAAATCCACAGCATGTGGGAGCCAAACCCCTTCCTGAAATTTTTGGAAGTGCCTGACTTTACACTTTTGCGATTCCCTCGCATCTCGTTTGTTTTACTGTGGCTGTTTCATCCCCACGTGAGTCCACACAGACACAAAGCCGCAACATTTGTGAATTTTCATCTGATCAAACCAGACAGAATTTTATGAAGATTTAAGAGGTGCTCAAAGTGCACTGTCTTCCGTCTGTGCCTACTGTTTCACTAACATCTGCGCTCTGTTCCGCTCAGACCACTGAGGCTCACGCCAATCACTCCACATTACTTTGGAGCCTGTTAAAACAAACAAACAAACAAGCAAACAAACAAACAAAAAAACCAAACACNTCTGTTAGAAGTGACTGACATTATGGAAGTATGTGTGTCTGCATGTATGCATGTGTGTGCATATGTGTGTACATGTGTGTGCATGTATGTGCATGTATGTTCACATAATCTATCACAGTGTCTAGACTCAAATTTGTAAATAGTGTTCACTTTTTTCTCCTTGTGTTACTGCAGAACATTACAGAACAACCTGTTCCAAGCATCCCACAGGTAGGCACAGGTAGGCACAGGTTAGATGTGCTTCCAGAGGCCAATCCAGTCCCTTTCTCTTTTCCCAGGCCTCATTTTCTTCCTGCTGGCGGATTTTAGTGCTGCAGAAGCATAAACACATTCTCCGGCCATGCCTTGTTTCCTCTTAGCCGTCCTCTGTCTCCCTCGCACTTGGAGGACTGAAACATAAAGTGAAAACATGACTCTGAGTTTACAGAATATAACTGCACTTTCGGAGAGCGTTTTTGGGGTCTCGCTTTGCCAACACATCTGCTTGCCATTAGCCTCCATTCAAGTGAGCTCGTCATGTTTTGTTCCTAATGAACTGCCATGGGTTGAACGGGGCTTGTGGGCTTCATCATTCTACCGGGTTTGTTCACCACAGAGGACATTCCCCCAGCAAGTGTCCTTGTTCACAGTCCTGGGTTCACTTCGAATGGCCCTCTGAAGCCTGACAGGGGCACAGGGCCAGAGATGCACTCCCGAGGCTTGGCTTGTTTGACTCAAACACTCCATAGCTGTGCTCTGCAAACACCCAACTGATAATATAACCCTACCACTGCTTTCTTCGTAACAAGCAATGACAGGATTTCCCTTGCTCTCACCTCAGGTTGCAAATCAGCTCTCTGGACTGCCATTTGGTGAGTGTCTACTGTGACCCCTGCTGCATGAACCAATGCTCACAGTCTTCTCAAGAGTTCGGATGGCTGTACAAAGCTTGTGTAACAGCGGAGGGAGCAAGGCTCCGAAAAACTAAAAACTTTGATTAACTCAGAGCAAAGACTAGAGCCTCCAGTCCTCCGTGGCTCTGCTCTGAGTGACTGGAACAAGTGAGCAGTGATCATGCCTGCCTTGTTGGCTAGAAGGACATGGAGGAGCCAGATTTAGAGAGCAGGCCTTGCTGGGACCCAAGCCCACAGGCTCACACTGAATGCTGAACCATTATCCAAAAAAAGAGAGTGTTTTTCTGTGTTCCATAAGGAGGTTGAGGAAGGAATTGAACTTGGGTTCAAATCTTGGTTTTTACAATCTGTTTGATCATTAAGATGTCATTTTGCTCAAGAGTCAGAACTGTTAATTATAAAATGAGGATAAATGGGAAGATTCTACAAACGTACATTATTGTTTTCAGAGTGGATTCTGTCTTTACTAGTTATCAGAAGATTCTGATTGCAAAATTGTCAGCTGTATTGGAGGTGGCAGATTAGAGGCCTTGAGGCTTTAACCTTTGATTATTTCCTCATAAGGAGACCTGGGAAATTTGTATATAATAACGTCCTTTTTTACTAATAAGTCTGGGAGGCCCCTGCTCAGTTCTTCCCTATTCCTTGGCCCTGTGTGTGGATTGGTCCACTGCCCATTGTTCCTCTGCCTTATAGATGCTTTATGTTGGGTTTCCTGGTGCGACCACTTCAGAGTTTACCTCAGTCTCAACCACCTTTCCCTTCAAGGCCTTTACTAAATTCTTAGTCTTGCTGTTGTGAACCCAGAGTTCCTTTGCTTCTTCATCCTTTGGAATGCAACCCCCTCCCAGAGTTTGGCACACCCCTTTGTAATAGGAAAGCTTTCCCTAGTTGCCTTTCTAAGACCAGGCCATTCACACACGTTCTTCTGGATAAGAGACCACTGATCTTCAGATATCCACATGGCCCAGATGAAGCACATGAGCTGGGAGCTGCTAAGGAGAAGCCAAGAGGAACTCCTGGGAGAGCAACCGTAGACCTCCTGTGTGTTTCCGGTTCCCTCCCTTCCTTGGCTCCGGGTAAACAACAGTATACTCCAAGGTTCTAAGATCCACACTAGTAGATTCTACGTAGAGGTGAGACCAGTGACATTTGTCTGTTCAGGCTCCACTTGTCTTGGTTCACTTAACCTGATGGCCTCCAGCTCAGCTATGATTTTGTAAAAACAGGGTTCCATTTTTTTTCTGCAGCCAAATCATATTCATAGTGTGTAGGTACCATTTTTTAAAAATTCATCTGTTAATAGACCCTTGGCTATTTCTTCTTAGCCATTGTAAATGGTTTTATCTATTGTCTAATGTCTGTCTGTTATCTTCATTTTCTTTGTGTGTATATATATATATCTCATATATATGTAATTTATAAACACACATACACATACACACACACACACTCCTTTCTGGACTCTGTAATTGCTTCTGTAATTCACAGCCCTACAAACTGTGTAAGAGTTCCTTTCTCCCCACATCCTTACCAGGACTTGCTATCTCTCGTCTTTTTTTTTCCAAAGTCATTCTTACTAGTGCGGGTAGTATCTCTTTGTGGTTTTGACTTGCATTATGCTGACGATTTCTGATGCTGAGTATTCTTGGCGTGTCTGCTTACCATTTGAGCATGTTATTTTCAAAAATTTCTATTTAGGCCTTTATTTTTGCATTTTAATCTTTTTAGCTGCCTTGGTGGTCCCTACGAGCAACTTGTGTAGAACTACTGATTTATAAAGTATCTCTGATCCAACAGCCAATACCACTCCCAAGTCCTGCCCTGGCCTTCTTAAGATGAAAGTTTCCTCTATCTTTTAACATGTAGAAAAGACCACACAGTCTAGGGCCAGGGGAGTGCAGTTTTGTGTTTGTGTCAGCATTAACTAGTTGTGTGATTTAGAGACAGCCTGGGCTCTGGGTCCTGGTGTGGGATTCCCCTTTGTATGCTGTGAATATGATTGGTTAATTAATAAAGAAAACTGGCTTGGCCTGATAGGGCAAAAGAATAGAGGTAGGCAAAGAAAACTAAACTGAATGTTGGGAGAAAGAAGGATGGAGTCAGAGAGAAGACAGGTAGCCCACTGGAACCAGACGGAGCTTTAGCCAGTAAGCCACGTGGCGATCACAGATTAATAGAAATGGGTTAAATTAATATGTAACAGTTAGCCAATAAGAAGNAATTAATAAAGAAAACTGGCTTGGCCTGATAGGGCAAAAGAATAGAGGTAGGCAAAGAAAACTAAACTGAATGTTGGGAGAAAGAAGGATGGAGTCAGAGAGAAGACAGGTAGCCCACTGGAACCAGACGGAGCTTTAGCCAGTAAGCCACGTGGCGATCACAGATTAATAGAAATGGGTTAAATTAATATGTAACAGTTAGCCAATAAGAAGCTAGAGCTAATGGGTCAAGCAGTGATTTAATTAATACAGTTTCTTTGTGATTATTTCGGGGCTAAGTGGCCAGGAACCAACAAGCAGCCCCACCCCTTGTAACAGGGTCCTAGCCTTTCCCCCTACTAAGTCCCTAGTCATCTGTCCCTAGCACCTTTCAGCTTACAGTTGTTGAGAAAAAGAATAGGGTGGTGAGCATGCAAAGGCGATGGAACAGCTGCACAGCTGGACCCCTTAACAGTGGCCAGCACCCAAGGATACCTACTGTGTGCTCCATACTTATCTAGGTGTCTCTGTATCCGTTCATCAAAGAAAGGATGCATTAGTTTCTACTGATAACCAAGGATGTAGTTTGTCTAGAGAAAAGCCATGAGAGATCCATCTTCACTTAATTAATATGACATAGGAGCCCATGTCGGTGGCCTAGCAAACCCAGGGCGCCCTGCAGCCAAGCCAATGGCAAGAGGCAAGAGAGGATATGAGGAGGAGGGTTCCTGTCTTCCACATCCACAGAGCCAGTTGAGCTGCTTGCAGATTCCTCCCACTTTGCTGCACAAGCCAGGGGCTTCCTCCTGTCCTATGGATTCGTTTTTCCCTGGAATGGGACTTGTGTCCTTAATAGGACCTTAACAAATCGTCACGTTCGACAAAGACTTGCTAGCTAAGGACTTTGCTAACTTTCCTTGTGATAGCATCTTTGACTCATTGATTACTTAGGAGTGTGTTAATTTCACATATTTGAAACTTTACCAGGTTTCTTTCTCTTGTTGATTTCTAATTCTGTTCCACTGTGGTTTGAGAAAATACTTTGTATGATTTCAATTTTTAAAAATATCTTTTGAGGTTGATTTTAGGGTCTCCCATGAGGAACTGTTGCATGTGAACCTCAGAAGAACGTGCCTTCAGCACATTTAAGGCACAGTATTCTGTATTCGTTTGTAGGTTTTAATTTATCGCCTGATCCATGGTTCTATTTATTATTCAAAACAGAGTGTTAAAAATGTCTGATTGTTATGTTTAAATTGCCCATTTCTTCTTACATTTGCTCAAGTTTCGCTTCTTCTTTTTCTTTTTTTGGGGGGTGGGTTTGTTGTGTGTGTCTATATTTGCATTTGTTATATCTTCCCAAAAAATGAAAAGATGAATCCTTTTGTAAATTTGATCTTTATCTACAGTATTTTTACATTTAATTTTAAGCTCATCTTTGCTGATTATAGCCAGTCTGGCCGTTGCATATTGTTGTAGTTTAGTAGCAGTGAGAATGAACTACAGTGTATAGCAAACCCATGTGGAAGTTTATTGATAGGAGGTGAAAAAAGGTGCTCATGAGGAGGCTGCCTCAGAGAAAGGAAGTGGCGAAGAGATCTAGGAACAGGCAGAGGCTGTTTTAAAGGGACCTTGGTGCATGTGTACAGACTTAAGCAGCCACTCAGTGCATGTGCACAGATTACATAGTGATATACAGCCGTAGGACACTGGGCTGACCAAGGATTTGTCTGAATACTGACAATGCATGTGTGGCCATAAGACCTTGGGGCTGGCTAGGTATTTGCCTGAGTACTGACAAGCACATCTTTGGTAGGGGAGGGGTGTTACCACATATCATGCATTCTGTCTTTTAACTTCCTATTTGTTTATGTGACTGAATCCAAGGATGACTGGTATAAAGAGTAATATTGAATCCTTTTGGTTATTATTCAGTGTTGTCTTCTGATTTCTTCCTTTTGATTATATTATTTAATCCATTTATACTTAATATTAAATTGATGATGGGGCTGGGTTTTTCTTTATCTTTCGTTTTTGATCTTGTGTGCCATGTGCTACTTTTGTTCATGTCTTTTAATTATATCATTTATTTTATAAGATATTTCACTTTTTCTAAATAGTGTCTACAACATGCACATTAATTTATCATGATCTATTGATAATCTATTACATTTCAGTTGGTTTTCTTCCTCCATATCTTGTAATGAAGAGAGATGGTGTCTTCAGCAACAGGGTCTTATCATCAACTGATTCTGGTGGGTAAGCAACAGAATGACAGTAGCTATATTGTTTTGGGAGTCTTTGGGTCCCCCTTGACCAACAGCTCACAAAGACTCTCCAGACACATAGGATGTCTGACTTTTAAATATATATATTTAAATATTATATATACATATATGTGTGTATATGTATATATATGCTTGTTTTTTAAGACAGGGTCTCTGTGCATCTTGGCTGTTCTAGAACTCATTCTGTAGACTAGATTAGAACACACAGAGATCTGTCTGCCTTTGCCTCCCAACTCCCAAGTGCTGGGATTAAAAGTGTGTGCCACCACCACTCGGCTTAAATAAATAAATAAATAAATATTTGTATATTATATATTTATATATTTTCAAAAGTTTTAAAATAAAAATATGATTATCTTGGGCTGGAGAGAGAGAGAGCTCAGTGGTTAAGAGCACTGGCTCTTCTTCCAGTGGACCTGAGTTCAGTTCCCAGCATGCACATGGCAACTCACAACCATCTGTAACTCCAGTTCCAGGGGTCTAACACCATTTGCTGGCCTCTGTGGACACTGGACACATGTAGATAACATTATGCGTGCAGGCAAAATAGCCATACATGTAAAATGAAAAAACAAAATTTAAAAAATATATAATTATGTTATTTCCCATCTCTCTCTCTCCTCCCTCCCTCCTACTTTCCCACATCCCTCACCTAGCTCCCTCCCAAAATCATAGCCTCCTCTCCTTTAGCCATTGGTTACATATAAACAAATAAATATATAATACATATGTGTGGATTGCAGTTGTTCGTTGGCTTGTTCTTTGTGTTTAGTTGTAGTTGTTTCAGTAGTTAGCGCTTATCACTTATTTCTACAGTCTCTTGGCTGTATTTATTCCTCCTGAATTGGAAATATTGCTTCCAGTTTTCTCTGTAGGGATGATTAATGGACCAGAATTCTTTTAGCCTCTTTGCATCATAGAAATATTTTCTTGCTGGGTGTGGTGGCTCAGGCCTTTAATCCCAGCATTTTGGAGGCAGAGGCAGGTGGATCTCTATGAGTTCGAGGCCAGCCTGGTCTACAAGAGCTTTTATCAGGAAAGCCAGGGCAACAAAGAGAAGCCCTGTCTCAAAGCAAAACAAAACAAAGCAAAAACATACAACAACAACACAAAGATCACAACAATATCAAAAAGGAAAGATTTCTTTCTCCTTCACATATGGCAGGTGGTTTTTCTGGGTACAATAGACTAGGTTGGCATTGTATATTTTAGAATTTAGAGTGTATTGATTCAGGTTCTTCTGGCTTTACAAGGTTTCCATTGAGAAATGATCTGTAATTCTGATGAATTTTCTTTTCTATGCAGCCTTCAGTGTCCTCCCTTTGGTGTGAATACGTAGTGTTTTGACTATGATAGACTGTGGGAGTTTCTCTTCTAGTCCTGTCTACTTGGTGTTCTGTCTACTTCTTGACACTGTGCATTATTTTTCCTTAGCCTGAGGAAATTTTCTTCAAGGGTTTTGTTAAAAACCTGACCTATGCCATTGACTTAGGATTCTTTTTCTTTATTTATGCCTATTATTTTAAGATTTGATCTTTGCATAGTGTCCCACAATTCCTACGTGCTCCTTTGGTTTTGTTTTTCTTATCTTTTTCTTCTGTGGTCTAATTGCTCTACCAGACTGGACTTGCGCACATGAGTTGTAACCCGGGAGCAGTCTGGAAATGGGGGGGGGTAAGAGTAGCCCTGGGTACAGTCTGTGTCACCTATGTCACCAGAGCTAGGCCTGGTAGTTGGATGTGGTGGTAGAGGCAGGTTAGGGTCAGGAGGGCTGGCCAGCCTGTCCTGAACAGAGCAGGTGAGATGGGGCCACTCCTGGGGGCTGGGAAGAGTGCATTTCAGACTAATTAGATTGGGTCTGCAAGGAGGGCGTGCAACATGGGCTAAGCCTGAAGACTGGAAGGGGGCAGGCCGAGGATTGCTCTGGGAACTTGCTGGGAACACACTAGACTGAGCTGGACACATGTGTGAGGTTTTCACAATGATGTTTTTCCCAGCATGGGAAGTCTTTCCATTTTCTGCTGTCTTCGTGCACTTCTTCCTTCAGTGTCTTTATATTTTCATGGCACAAGTCTTTCACTACCTTTGTTTGGTTTCTTTCGAGATATATTTTCTAGACTTTTGTGACTGAGACTGTACATCTGCCATTATTATATAAGAACACATTTGGTTTGATGTGTTAATTTTGTCCCCTGTTACGTTGATAGTGAAAGTGTTTTTCAGATGTATGAGCTTTCTTCGGGATCTTTGATGCATAGAATCGTATCACCTGAAAATAAGGATTACTTTTTCCTTCCCTAGGATTTTAAGCACTGTGTTAAGAAGTGGAGAAGATAGACATCTTTGTCTTTTTCCTCATTCACGTGGGAATGCTTATAGTTCTCCATTTTAGCCTGATGTTGACTCTCTGCTTGTCATATATTGCCTTTCCCATGTTGAAATACTTTCCCTGTATCCGTAGTCTCGGCAGGCCTTCTATCATAAAGGATGCTGGATTCCATCAAAGGGCTTTTCTACATCTAATGAAATAATTGTGTGGTTTCTGTCCTTGAGTCCATTTATGTGATTGATTGCACTAATTGACTTATATATATATATATATATTGAATGATCCCTTCATCCCTCAGATGCAGCTGGCTTACTGTGGTGGATCTTTTGATGTCTTCTTAAATTTAATTTGCAAGTATTTTCACGGAGGATTTTTGCATTTGTGTTCATCAGGGAGATTGGCCTATGATTCTCTTCCTTTTTTAGCGGGAGGTGTTGGGTCTTTTTCTGGCTTAACTGCCAGTGTGATGCTGCTTTCATGAAAAGAATGCGGAAGTGTCCCTTCTGTTTCTATTTTATGGACTAATTTGACACAGCTAGAGTCATTGGAAAGAGTGGCTCTGGGCTGAGAAAACGCCCACACTAGATTGGTTTGTGGGTAAACTGAAGGGTAATTTTCCTCGATTGATGGTTGGTTTGAGAGGGCCCAGCTCACTGCGGGCAGTGCCACCCCTGTGCTTTGCTGACAGTCCTGGGTGCTATAAGAAAAGCAGGGCTGAACAAGCCAGTAAACAGTATCCTTCCATGGCCTCTGCTTCAGTTTTTGCCACTAGGTTCCTGCCTGACTTCCTCAGATGATGGAGTGTGATGTGGAACTGTGAGCTCACACAAACCCTCTCCTCCCCAGGTTGCTTTTGGTCCTGGTGTATCATGGAAGCAATAGAAACCCTAACTAAAATAGGTAAGGCAAAGGAACCCACAAAGAGGGATTCTGTTTTCTTATTCAGTCTGCTTGCCTGTGCCTTTTGACTGGGGAGCTGATTCCATTGGTATTCAGAGTTATTATGAAAAGATGTGCCGGTTCCTGTCATTTTACTGATTTTATAGTGTGTGTTGTGTTCTTAGCTGTAATCTGCTTAACAAATGTCTTAGCTTCTTTTAGTAGCTGTGGCTCCTTGGACGCATTCATCATTTCCTTCCAATCTGGGTATTCCGTCCGGCACCCTCTGTAGAGTTGGCTTAGTGGACACAGATTGCTGCAGTGTACGTTTTGTGGAAAGTTTCTCTTCGTCCCTTCATTATGATGGGTGGTGTTGCAAGGTAATCTGTGCTGGTGTCTGCATTATGATGGGTGGTGTTGCAAGGTAATCTGTGCTGGTGTCTGCATTATGATGGGTGGTGTTGCAAGGTAATCTATGCTGGTGTCTGCATTATGATGGGTGGTGTTGCAAGGTAATCTGTGCTGCTGTCTGCATTCCTCCTGAATTTGAAGTGTGTTGCTCCCTCTCATGTAGGTTTATTTTCCATTCAGAAATTAGCGGTTATTCTGATGGCCCCGACTTTATGTGTGACTTGGGCTCTCCTGAGGCTTTCACTATCCTTCCCTTATTTTGTATATTTAGTGTTATAACTAATATGGCATGGGAAGTTTCTTTTCTGGACCTGTCTACTTGATGTTTTTTGTATTGTATCTGATTGGGCATCTATTTTCATAGATTAGGAAGTTTTCTTCTGTGGTTTTACTGAAAATATTGTTTATTTCTTTGGGATGGGATTTTTTTTCTCCCTCTATGTCCATAATTTATAAAGTTGGTTTTCTCACAATGTCCCAAAAGTCTCTTAAGTTTTGTTCATGTTTTAAAATATTGTCATTTATTTAAACTGCATGCTCTACCTGTCCTCAAGCCTGGCAGTCTTTCCTCTATATGATCCTTTCAGTTCTCAAGCTTTTCACTGAGGTTTTTATTTGGCTTTATATTTTTTCATTTGTGCTTTTTACATATTTTTTACAATGTATCTGTATCTTTATTGAATTCTATCTTCATATCACTCAGCTGTTTGTGTTTCTTGGAATTTATTGAGGAAATTGTTCATATCATCTTTGAATTCTTCCAAGCAACTATTAGCACCTTCTTTGACGTTTTTTGAACATATTCGAATCATTCCTTTGGCTTCTTTGTCTGGAATTTTGTGAAAATCACTGTCAGGGGTGGCCATTTGTATGAGAATGTTGGTTTTTGGAGGAATCATTTGGTCTTGACTTTTCCTGTCACCAGTGTATTTCCTTTAGGATTTGCCCACCCGAAGCAACTCTGTTAAGACTTTCTGTCACTCCTGAGCTAAGGGAGCCTTTGTTTGGCATTTGGTGTTCCTGCTGCTACCTGGTGTTGCCTGAGTTCAGTGTTACTACTGACAGTTCAGCTGAGGAATGACTCACTGTCGATTCGTGGAGGATCGCTGGAGGTGACAGCTCATTCATTAGGAGTGGGGCACAGGTAACCAGAGTCAGTGTGGCATGTGTGTGGCAGTTTCCTGGGAAGGCAATTTCATGTCTTCTCATCTTCAGACCCAGGGATCATAAAGCCTTCCGGGAGTGTGTCCAAGATGGGCATTCTGGGACCATTAATTTCACCACCTGGGGTGTGTGTAGAGTGTTATGTGTGTCAGATGTGGGTACATCACCTCCTCTTGCTGTCCTTTTTGGAATATGTGCCCAACAGCAAATGTGTGCCCTGGTGGTCAGGGAGTGAGCCTCTGGCTTCACTAGCCATGTGCACACAGGAGAGGGAAGTGAGCACAGCTGAGAACTCCAGAGGGGTCCTTCCTGCCTGGCTGGGATGAACATGCTGCATGGCCAAAGTGTTTTCCAGAAACACAGGACACATGCAGCCCTTCCTTCTCAGCACCAGGTACTGTGGGGCGGTGGGCATGGCGGCCCTCTACAATGTGCCCGTCTACAACGGGAACTGAAGGGGCTGGTAAGTGCAGACTCAGGCACTCCTTTTATCCTTAGGTAGACTACTACTCTGCCTATCTATCTCTTGTTTTTTCCTTATCTTTGACTTTAAAACTTGTATGAACATGTGGGCTTATTCAATGTTTTATTGGTTTGCTTGTTGAGCTTTTTGAATGCACTGTTTCATAATTTCCATTAAATTTAGTAATTTTTCAGCCATCACATGAATGGATGAATGGTTTCTTCTTCTTCTTCTTCTTCTTCTTCTTCTTCTTCTTCTTCTTCTTC
>LOJH01045678.1:0-10335 GCA_001685095.1 Ellobius talpinus
GAGATGGCTCAGAGGTTAAGAGCACTACCTGCTCTTCCAGAGGTTCTGAGTTCAGTTCCCAGCTACCACATGGTGGCTCACAACAATCTGTAATGAGATCTGATGCCCTCTTAAGGAAGAGAACTAGTCCTGGTCAATCGCCCTCATCAACTTAGACCATGAAACCCAATATGGATGAGTTCAACAAAACCGCCATATATGGGCTGCCCATGTGTGCTTCAGCATTGCCAGGGCATGAATGGCATTTCAATTTCAAGTAACTCCTCACCTATTATGCCGGCTAGTTTCATGTCAACTTGACCCAAGCTAGAACTATCTGAAAGAAAGAAGCTTCAATTGAGGAAATGCCTCCATGAGATCCAGCTGTAAGGCATTTTCTCAACTAGTGATCAATGAGGGAGGACCCAGGCCATGGTGGGTGGTGCCATTCCTGGTCCTGGGTTCTATAAGAAAGCAGGCTGAGCCAAGCCATGGGAAGCAAGCCAGGAAGCAGCACCCCTCCATGGCCTCTCTATTAGTTCCTGCCTCCAGGATCCCACCCTGTTTGAGTTCCTGTCCTGACTCTGTGATGATGAACTGTGATGTGGAAGTGTAAGCCAGATAAACCCTCCCCCCATTTGCTATTTTCAACTTGTTTCATCCGGCAATAGAAACTCTAACACCCATATTTCTGTAAGTAACCCCAAGAAAACTTATTGGTTCACCAAGCTGGACCCATACTTTGGTCTCTGGTGGGTTCCCTATCTGTGGTGAGTAGACAACTGTGTTTTCTCTTCCCAGTAAAAGCTTTGCCACACAACAATTTCTAGTACCAAATATGATTTCCGTCCAGTTGAGGTGGCCTTACGTCCCATCAGACAGCTGTTAGTAATCACCAAGATACGAGAGTCACTATTGCACCTTGGGGATATCTTGCCACGCTGATCATTGTTGTGGTTCATAGCTATTCCAGTGGGGTAGGACTATTGATTACTTTCTTCCCTTGGCAGCTAGCATAGCAGCTTCTTTAGGGAAGATGCTATTGGGTCACACCCAGCTGGTTTGTTCCACGTCCTGTATCCAAAATGTGGTTTCTTCAGGAGTAGGGAATTACCTTCAACTTCTGGGCAAAAACCGAGATCAAAAGCCATAGCCTATATTGTTTTGGGAGTTTCTTGAATTCCCCTGACCAATAACTCAACCAAAGGTTCCTCATACCTGGTAGTGGGGATTCAGATAGTCAATGGTTCTTAAATAGCTTTATTGAGGTATAATTCATAAACCATACAAATTACCCTTTACAGTATAGAATACCACGACTCTTAGTATATCCATACAGTTATCTAACCATCACTACAATATATTTTAAGATATTTTCATATTTCCATTAAGCTATCCTATACTCCACAGATATCACCCATCAAAATCCTCATTCCCTTACCCCAATGTAACCATTACTTTACTGTCTGTCTCTATAGGTTTACCTTTTTATTAACATTTCATATGAAATAGAATAATACAGAATATGACCTCCTGTGACCAACTTCTTTCACTTAGTGTGTTTCCAAGGTTCATCCATATTGTAACATAGAGTAGTACTTTATTCATTTTTAAAATACATGGAATCACCGAGGACATAGCTCTTATGTCAATGGCAGAGTACTTTCCTGAGGAGTGTGAAGAATTGTATTCAAGTTCTAGTGCTGTGTGTGTGCTATGCATGTACATGCATATATCTAAGTCTACATTTATTTTTCAGAGCAGTTTCATATTTACAAAAACATTGAGTTGAAAATACAGAGTTCAAAGTTCACATGTCCTCGCATCCTATCCTAGTGTATATCCCATGGCTCTTTTAGGTTAGGATCTTACTGTGGTGCCCAGGAAGGTCTCAAACTGCCTCAGTCTGCCATGCGCTTGGACTACAGTTGTCAACCACCATTCCTAGCTCCTTCTATGAGTTTTGAAAATGCATGGCATAAATGCTCTTTGGTTTCATACATGAAATTTCTCTGGGTTTGCCAGGTGGTGGTGGCATACACCTTCAATTCCAACACTTGGGAGGCAGATGCAGGAGAATCTCTGTGGATTCGAGGCCAGCCTGATCTATAGAGGGAGTTTCAGGATAGCCAAGCCTGTTACACAGAGAAACCCTGTCTGGAAAAACAATTCTTTGTGCTCAGAGCTTCCTCCTGTAGCAGACGGGAACAATAGAGACCCACAGTCAGATAGTGTGCAGACAGTAAGAGACCTTGGAACGCTCAGGCCTAAATGGGATGTCTTCATTAAATACCTCCCGTCAGAGTTCAGGAAACCCCATGGAAGAGGAGGTGGAAAGAGTGTAAGAGATAGAGGGGATGGAGGACACCAGGAGAACACGGTCCTGTGAATTAACTGCGCAAGGCTCGTATGAACTCACAGAGACTGAAGCAGCTGGCACAGGACAGGTCCTGTGCAGGTCTGCACCAGGCCCTCTGTATATGTAATGTGGCTTCCAGTTTAGTGTTTTATGGGACTCCAGAATGTGCAAATGAGTGGGTATTTGATTCTTGGGCCTTTGCGTGGTCTCTTTTCCTTCTGTTGGTTTGTCTTGTCTAACTTTGATGTGATAGCTTTTGTTTTGTCTTACAATATTTTACTTAGTTCTATTTAAAAATGAATGAATGAATGAATGAAAACTTAGCTACTAGGGTAAAGGTTAATAACTAAACTATTCTTTTATAGCTTCTGGGAAAGGGAAAATCAGTTTTCTATAATGGAATGGATGACACTGGGTATATCAACCACTCCAGGACAGGCCTCATGTTCAGGGGTAGTTAACCAATATATAATGGACTCCACAGTTTTTTTGTGTGCTTTTATTCAGCTACAGTTGGTATTTTGTTTTGGGTGGTGTTTTATCTGTTTCCTTTGTATTGGCTTTTTGTTCGTTTTTTGAGGAAGAACTTAAATTTGTGTGGGGGAGAAGATCAGGAAGGACTTGGAAAAGGGGAAGAATATGACCAAAATTTATTTAAAGCTAAAAATTGTTTGAAATAATAAAAATATAATAAAAATTCTCTATGCTCTATTTATCCCTTTTGCCTCCAACCCTCAGTAGCCACTAATTTAGAATTTACTATTATTATTATTAATTATTTTACGTGCTTGTGTTTTGAGTTGAGAAGACAGCTTTTTTTTCTTTTTTTCTTTTTTTCCCCCCGAGACAGGGTTTCTCTGTTGCTTTGGTGCCTGTCCTGGTATTTACTCTGTAGATCAGGCTGGCCTTGAACTCACAGAGATCCGCCTACTTCTGCCTCCTGATTACTGGGATTAAAGGTGTGCGCCACCACTGCCTGGTGAGAAGACAACTTTTTTTAAATTTTTATGATTTATTTATCTTTATTTTATGTGCATTGGTGTGAAAGTGTCAGATCCCCTGGAACTGGATTTTCAGACAGTTGTGATCTGCCGTGTGGGTGCTGGGAATTGAACCTGGGTCCATTTGGAAGAGTAGTCAGTGCTCTTAACCACTGAGCCATTTCTCCAGCCCCGAGAAGACAACTTCTTATAGTTGGTTCTCTCCTTCCACCTTTATGTGGATTCCAGCGATCAAAACTTAGGTAACCAGGGTTTCACAGCCTAGCTTTCGTACGTTGAGGCATCTCACCAGTCCTAATCATGAATTTTTAAAGACAAGGTGTTGCTATGTAGCCCAGGCTGGCCTGGAACTTTGCATCCTGCTGCTTCAACCTCTCAAATGTCCAGATTAAGGGCATGGATTACTCACCAACCACTGATCTTTTTCTCATGTCACCATAGTTTTGCCTTTTGCATGTTGGAATCATACAGCATGTAGTTGCCTTAGGTTGACCTCCTTCACTTCACAATGCACCTTTAAATTTTTTCTTTTAATTTTTATTTTATGTGCATTGGCGTTTTGCCATGGATGTTGGGTCCCCTGGAAGTGGAGTTACAGACAGTTGTGAGCTACTAAGTGGGTGCTGGGAATTGAACCCAGGTCCTCTGTAAGAGTAGCCACTACTGTTAATCGCTGAGCTCTCTCTCCAGTTCCCCACCTTTAAGGTTTATCCATGCCTTTTTATGACTTGGCCAGCCATTTCTTTTTATTGTTGAATTAATATTCTATTGTACGGATTATTCTAGTACTTCAGCAGGTGAAGCACATTTTGGTTGTTTCCAATTATGGTCAGTTATAAAAAAGCTGTTATAAATGTTTATATGCAGATTTTTGTATGGATTTATTTTTAAGTCATTTGGGTGAATACCCAGAAATACAATTATTGGATTATGTGGGAAGATGATGTTTATCTTTGAAGCAACTCTTAAACCATATCCCAAAATGATTGTTCTGGTTTGTATTCCTATTAGCCCTTAATGAATTCCTCTTCTCACATCCTCATCAGCATTTGGTGTTGTCAGTGTTTGGAATGCAACATTTCTAATAAGTGTGTGTTGATAATCATTTTAATTTCCAATTTCCTAATGACACATGATGTTGAACATCTTTTAATGTCCTTCTTTGCTGTCTGTATATTTTCTTTGCTGAGGATCTGTTCAGGAATTTTGCCCATTTTAAAGCTGGTTTGTTTCTTTTTTGCCTTTGAAAGGATTTTTTGTTGCCGGGCAGTGGTGGTGCACGTCTTTAATCCCAGTATTCGAGAGGCAGAGGCAGGCAGATCTCTGTGAATTCAAGGCCAGCCTGGTCTACAGAGTGAGTTCTAGGCCAGCCAGGGCTACACAGAGAAACCCTGTCTTAAAAAACAAAAAAGGTAAGGTTCTTTGTTGCATGGGGGTGTGGACTCTGTGGTGGAGTCCATGCTTACTGGGTGTGACACCCTAGTTTGGTCCCCAGCACCAAAAAAATTCATTGTATGTTTTGAATATCAGGCCTTCCTGTATTAGAGATGTGTTTTGCCTTATACATGTGTTCATGTGCATGTATCTTTGTGGGTGCAAATGTACATGTATGTGGATGCTAAAGGTAAACCTATTGTTATTCCTCAGGAGCCATCCACCTTCTCCCTTGAGGTGGAGTCTTTCATTGGGGCCTGGGTGGGCTGACTGGCCAGTGAACCCAAGGGACCATTGTTTCTCCACCTCCCAATACTGGAATTACAAGGGCGTGCTTTCTCCATGGGTGCTGGAGATTGAACTTGGGTTCTCATGCTTGTATGGCAAATACTTTGCCAACTGAGCTCTCTCCCTAAGCCCCCAGCAATGTTCCTTATAGCGAAAGATTCCTCTGAATTCTGTGTATTTAGTTATTACGTCTCTTTAGTCTCACTATGGTAGAATTCTTCTGTCTTTCTTTGTGTTTCATGGCACTGATATTTTTCAAGAGTACTGTCTAGTTATATTTAGACTGTCCCTCAATTTGAGTTTTTCTAGTAATTTTCATCATTCCATTTGCATTATACATTTTGGTCAGAAGATCACAGGAGTGATGATGTGTCCTTTTTGGTAGCTGGTCTCACGAGGCAGGCAATGTCTATTTGTTTCACTAATGGTGATCACACAGTTAAAGAATGCCTTCCAAATTTCGCCACAGAAAAGTTCCTGTCCTTAATAGTATCTTGTGGAAAGACACACTTACTGTAATTATGTCTTTACTCAGACTTGAACCTACTAGTTTTTACATTCACCTGTAACAATTATTATTACCGGGATTGTCAAATGGTGATTTTCAAATGGCATCATTCTTTTGGCATTTTTTTCTAATGTAGAGGATAATTGTCATTACACCTGGGTAAGGATATATATATATATATATATATATATATCTTATATACACCTGGAGCTCAAAGTACACGGAATCCGATGTCCAAGGGCAGCAATCACAGGAAACACGTTAATTCTAGAAGGAAGAACTAGAGTGACAAAGATTGTTCCCCTCCTCCTCTCCATTCCATTTGGGCCCTTATCTAATTAGATAGATGATTCTTAATCTTATTTAGAGTGGGTCTTCCTTCCTTAGTCAGTTTGCTGACCTTCTTTGGAAACACGTACCTGGAAGCGGTGATTTCCCACTTCCCTAGCATCTGTCAGTCTAATCAAGTTGATGGACAAATTTAACCAATACTCCATTCAAGCTGGTACCTGCATGCTTTTAGTCTTTGTGAGTCCATCATTTTTTTGAGCTGTTCTTTATTTTCTCCCACCAGAAGATGTTCCGGACCTCTTACATTTTCGTTTCCTCAGCCCTGTAATCAGCCAACTTTCCAAGAAGCCTAGTTGTTTTGGCCAGATAATGACATTTAGAAACAAAGATTTGGATGCTTGGTGTTTATTATAATATTTAAGAGTCTGCTTTTTCTATTTGGGAAGAAACGCTGAAGCCACACTGCTGACAACTAAATGCACTTGGTTGGAAGTGATGGGAGATTGACAGTGTCTTCCTGTTTTGATATTTTCTAAAAGCAGCTTATACCTGGTGACATTACCATAGAGATTAAGGTGGCACTTGAAGTGTTTGGCAATGAGGTTGGGCTATAACACTTGGAAAGGAAGCTAACACCTGATAGCTTCCATTTAGGGAGAACTTGCTGAGTGTCATACAGTGTGCTGGGAGCCTTCAAAACATTTGCTCAGATTCCCTCTGGGAGTTACGGAATGAGACCGGCCTGATTGGCAAGTTAGAACTGAATCAGGAAAGAACTCTGAAAAATCAAGCTACATAACTGTCACACACTTGGTCTACTTGGGGGACTCCTAGAATTCGGGGTGGGGCCTGTTCCCTAGTACTTTGGCTGGCTTTGGGGAACCTATTCCTCATGTTGGGTTGCCTTGCCCAACCTGAATAGGGTGGAGAGAGGGGAGAATCTTGGTCCTGCCTCAACTTGATATGCCATGCTTTGTTGACACCCTTGGGGGGGCTGCCCCTTTCTGAGCAGAAACAGAGGAAGGATGGGTTGGGGGTGGAGGGGAGGTGGTGGGGAGAGTGGGAGGAGAGGAAGGGGGAGGCTACAGTTAGTATGTAAAATAGACAAATTTAAAAAAAACTCAGAAAGATAAGGTGGTGGAAGACCCTACGTACTGTGGGGGAGAACCAATGTATCTTTGGTATTTGGAGAAGGCACTCTAGTGTAATAAACTACGAACTGAAAACTTGACATTCTCAGGCTAGTTTTGCCACCCACTGATTGGGAGAGCTGAGGTAGCTATATATTCCTTCTAAACGTTAGTGTTCCTGTCTGGCTACATCTTTTGTTAAGGAAATCAAATTCAAACATGACTGGAGAGCAGTTTCGTAAGCTCTGAGATGCTACAAAAATGTATGTGGCTATTATTTATCAGGCTATATGAGCCTGGAGTCTCTTTCACCAGAGATCATAATTTTCACAGAAATCAAAATTGGGCTGCACATGGTGGCACATGCCTGTCATCCCAGTACTTAGAAAGTGGACACAAGAAGATGTTCTATATGGTATAGAGAATGGCCTGTGTCAGCCACATTTTAGGGTCTGAATGAAGTTTATAGTATAGAGCAAGCCAAAGTAAAAGCGGATGGTTGATGGATAGATAGATAACAAAATATCATCCAATTAGATACTCAAAACATTAGTAGAGATCAACCGAGGAAGCCCCTCCAAGGCAGTCAGCTGAACTTTGCCATAAAGAGATTCCCCTTGGAAAAACAACAGAAAGAGATAATAACACCAAATTGGCTCATGACATTCAGCAGAAAATGACCGTGAAATCAGGCAGTCAACTGAAGCTCCTCATCGCACTTTCTCTCCGTGGCTGTGCATGGCTGAATCGCAGCTTCACTAGTCCGCCATTGGCACATTAATACCGCGGGATGGATAATAGTTACATCTGTTAACACATGGTTCACCATCTAGCTGTTTTTAAGGGCTCAATATATTTTGTTTGTTTGTTTTTCAAGACAGGTTTTCTCTGTGTAATCCTAGCTATTCTAGAATTCAGTCTGTAAACCAGGCTGGCCTTGAACTTTGAGAGATTCACCTACTTCTGCCTCCCTAGTTCTGAGATTAAAGGTCTGTGTCACCACTGCCTGGCAAGGGCACAGAATTTTAACTCTTTGGATGTTCTGTTGCTGTCCCTCTCTGTCACAGAGTTGGCCAGGGGAGCCCATCCCCAATCAAGTGAACGTGGAGGACACTTTGAGACAAACACGCTTTGGTCTGAAATGGGTTGAGGAAAGTCCCAATTTGAAAATTAGCTTCTCAGTGAACTCAAACAAACAACACGTGGCAATTTAATAATGTACATTATTAAATTGTTGGTGGGAATGTAGAGAATTTGAGGACGCTCTGGACTATATAGTGAATTCCAGGTCAACCTAGGATGAATAGTGAGACCTTGCCTCAAAAAAATCAAAGAAAGCTGCCTGTGGTGCAATCTTAGTACTAGGTAGGTGAGGGCAGGATGATCAGGAGTTCAAGGTCACCATTGGCTAAACAGAGCTGAGGCCAGCCTGAGCTACATGACTTTGTCACAATAAAGAAAAGGAAGTATAATTTTGGCTTCTTTATTGAAAATCAGGTGTCTGTAGGTGTACGAATTTATGTCAGGGTCTTCAATTCAATTCCATTGATCCACCTGTCTGTTTTTAATGCCAAAACCAAGCTGTTTTTATTACTATAGTTCTGTAGTAGAACTGAAGTCAGGGATGGTGATACCTCTGAAAGTTCCTCTATTGCACAGGATTGTTTTAGCTATCTTGTGTTTTTTTGGGTTTTTTCCCTCATATGAAGGTGAGTATTATCCTTTCAAGGTCTGTAAAGAATTATGTTGGAATTTTAATGTGGTTTGCACTGAATCTGTAGATTGCTTTTGGTAAAATGGGTATTTCACTATGTTAATTTTACTGATCCATGAGCATGGGAAATTTTCCATATATTGATAACTTCTCCAGTTTCTTTCCTCAATGATTTGAAGTTTTTATCACACATGTCTTTCACTTGCTTGATTAGAGTTACACCAGGATATTTTAGATGACTTGAGACTATTGTAAAGGGTGCTGATTCTCTGAATTTTTCCTCAGCCCATTTATTGTTTATATATAGGAGGGCTACTGACTTTTTTTTAGTTAATCCCGTCACTTGACTAAAGATGTTTATCAGTTCTAGGAGTTCCCTGGTAGAGTTTTTGGGGTCACTTGTATATACTATCATATCATCTGTGAATAATGATACTTTGACTTATATAATGGAGAAAAGAAAACATCTTCCAACAAATGGTGCTGGTCCAACTGGATGTTAGCATGTAGAAGAATACAAATAAATCCATATCTATCACCCTGCACAAAACTCAAGTCCAAATGGATCAAAGGCATCAACATAAATCTAGATACACTGAAACTGACAGAAAAGAAAATGGAAAGTAGCCTTGAATGCCTGAGCACAGGAGACCACTTCCTGAAAAGGACACCAATAGCACAGGCGCTAAGATCAACAATTAATAAACAGGACCTCTTGAAATTGGAAAGTTTCTGTAAGGCAAAGGACACCATCTATGGGACAAAATGTCAGCCTACAAAATGGGGAAAAGATCTTCACCAACCCCACATCTAACAGAGAGCCAACTTCTAAAATACAGAAAGAACTCAAGAAACTAGACATGAAAAAAATCCAATTGAAAAATGGGGTACCGATCTAAACAGAGAATTCTCAACAGAAGAATGTCAAATGGCTGAGAAACACTTGAGATATTCAACATTCTTAGCATCTGGGAAATGTAAATCAAAACAACTCTGAGATACCATATTACACCAGTCAGAATGGCTAAGATCAAAAACATTAATGATAGCTTATGTTGGAGAGGATGTGGAGTAAGGGGAACCCTCATCCATTGTTGGTGGGAATGCAAACTAGTATAGCCACTTTGGAAATCACTATGACAGTTTCTCAGAAAACTGGGAATTGATCTACCTCAAGACCCAGCTAGCCCTCTCTTGGACATATACCCAAAGGATGCTCAATCATAACACAAGGGCCCTTGCTCACCTCTGTTCATAGCAGCTTTATTTGTAATAGTCAGAACCTGGAAACAACCTAGATGTCCTTCAACCAAGGAAGATATAGGAAATGTAATACATTTATACAAGAGTATTACTCAGCTGTTAAAAACAAGGACACAAAGAAATTTGCAGGCAAATGGATGGACCTAGAAAAAAATCATTCTGAGTGAGGTAACCCAGACCCAGAAAGAGAAACATGGTATGTCCTCACTCATAAGTGGATATTAGTGTAAAATAAAGGATAACTATGCTGTAATCCACAGACACAAGGAAGGCTCGGGGGGAGGGGGGAACACCCAGATATCCCTGGGAAAGGGAAATAGAAGAGATTTCGTGAGTGGACTGAGGGCAGGTGGGGATGGGAACATGAA
>LOJH01045679.1:355-13550 GCA_001685095.1 Ellobius talpinus
TCTTTATTGCATATCTGTAATCCTTTTCTGACCAGGACTTCTTAAAATGCTACATGGCATGGCTAGGACTAAGGCTGCTTTGCCTTTTGGCTCTGCCCAGTTCAACATGGCAGAGGTCCATTCACTGCTTCTGAGACTGTCAGGTGGGAGTCATTCTCACCACCTCAACTAAGGTAAGCAGTTGGCCCATGCTGCCACCAAGTAACTTGCAGCATGCTGCCCACAAACCCCATTCAAGTTCTTGGCCTCCTGAAAGAGCCAGAGTTCGTGCTGGCAGTGCAAACCAGGAAGTCTTTTTAAAGGAGTGGTGCAGTTTTTGATGCTACTGCTGAGTCTGAAAACCTCTTATAGGAGCCACAGTGCCCCTACTCACTGCCAGAAAATAGAGCCCATCTGAAACTTAAAAAAAAGCACTACAAAGAAGTTGTGCTAAACTCTGTTTTTTGGTACTAATTTCTGGAAGATCAGGAGAGGGTAGTCTATGGGACCCACAGGAGGTGTGGAGCTACAGCTGGGACAAGTTTGGGGGAATGGGGTCTCCTTGGGGAAGAAAGAGAGGAGAGAAAGTCTGTGGGCAGTCTGCCTGGTCTTCTGGCAGGCATGGCCTGTGATTGATTATCTATGCAAGCTGGGAGCTGAGACCCAGAGACAAGTGGAAGGAGGGAGGCCAGGAGGGGATTGTGGGATCCACAGGAGGGGATTGTCTGTGGGATCCACAGGAGGGAATTGTCTGTGGGATCCACAGGAGGCATGCACAGTGGGGAAAAGAAGCTGCAGTTGGTGTTCTGTTGCCAGGCTAGGGATGAGCCTGAGGGATTGGGTCTGCTGGGGAGCAGAGAGAGCAGAGAAAGTCTGCAGGCATGCTACCTGGTCTTCTGGCCCAGATCTTTCAAATATGCTTAAAATGTCTAATTGTTTTTAGTGTAATATAATAGGGGCTGTTTTGAAGTACAGAATGTATGTTGGAAATACTCTTCTAATATGAAGATGCCCTACTTACATTTGGCTAATAAGAAGTTTGACTTTCGGGTTTGGTTTCAATTTGTTGGTACTAACCATGATCATTAGATAATGATAACTAAACTATTTGTAGGTTGAAGTGCCCGCTCTTGTATGATCCTTGCAGGCAATTATTTCCTTTGCTGTTCCCTGGCCAAGCATGCTGAAATGCACTTGAGAGAATGTCAGGGCAGTGTGCAGCACACACTCAGTGTCCATGCTTTAGAAGGTAACACTCCTAGGGTGTCGAGAACAGTCAGAAGAATAAAGAAGGGTGGAGGCAACTCTCCCCTGTTCCCCCAAATATCCCCTGGAGGATGTGAGGCCAGTGCCCTGTGAGCCAGTCACTCCCAGACTTCTGTGAATGACATTGTCACCACCCCTTGCTTGAGCTCCACAGTGAGCAAGACAAATAGATCCTTGGATATTTCAGAAACAGACTGCATAGATAAGAAAGCTAAAACTCCAAGTGTTTGCTGGGCTTTGGAACAATTGAGCTGCAGATACCCAGGGCCTAATATTTTTCTGCTTTTTTTAATCTTCCATGCAATCTCTCCCATTCATCATGTCTTTCTCCTCCTTTGCAGCAAGGGAAATCCCACCACAATAACAAAATTGCCAAAGGACTGTCCAGTGCCTTTTTCTTTCCCTAGAATTTTTCAGTGTTAAATATTGCTTGTAATAAGTGGGTTATCAGCCGGACTCGTCTCATGTGGAGCCGTTTTGATGGAAAGGGATTAGCAAAAGCAAACTTCGATCTGTTCTTTGTCCTCAAAGCTCATTTTTGTTTCTCTTACATCTACGGGGTCTCTCATTTATTCTTTCTCTTTATATCTGCTTCTCAATAGTTCATATAATTGTTCTAATTGTTGCTGTTTTTTACCGCACCACAAATACAAAAACTTTTAAACTCATCAAATACAAATCCAATAAGGTTTCATTTTTCGCACATATCAAAAGCCTGCAGTGTATGTGCTGGCAGATTAATAATGCTGGCAGTGCCATTCAGAATGTCCACTGTGGTTAATTCACAAGGAAGCACTCAATATTATGTGGCCCAAGACATTTTTGAAGTTCATAGGAACACTGTTTTCGCAAGCTAGGGAATTGGGAGAAATATCTAAAACATAAGCCAACTGTTATTAAAATAATTTTTCAATATCTTTGAGTTCTAATGTTCTTTCACTCAAATTTCCATGTATTGCAAAAATATGAAAAATGCTGAGCATCTTTATCATGGAAAAAGCACCTAATATATCAGTGGGCAGAAACTACATAGTAAGCTTGGTGTAAACTTCAGGTTCTACAAACTTGAACTAACAACAAAAAAGAGTGGATAATGGGAAGTTCTTTTTTGCCTTTTGCTTTAAGCAAAGGAGCTGGTTCATTTAGCTGTCAACTTGACACAGCCCAAAGTTATTTGAGGAGTCTCAGTTGAGGAATTGCCCTGATCAGATTGGCCCGTACCGATGTCTGCGAGAGACTGATGGTTAACAATTGATGTGGAAGGGCACAGCCTTTTGTAGGCAGCACCATCCCTAGGAAGATGGGCTTGGGCACTATACGAAGGCCAGCGGAGTACGAGCAAATAAAGGATTAGTAAGCTGCATTCTTCTATGGCTTCTGCTTCAAGCTGCGAACTTGGACTCATGCCCTGACTTTCCTCAACAGTGAACTGTGACCTGGAATCATAGAGGAAATAAATTCTATCCTCCAAGAGTTGTTTGGGGCTAGAGTGTTTTATCACAGAAACAGAAACACAAATTCAAATAAAACTATTGCTTTGGTTAGAAGAGGCTGAACCCAAACCCTCAAACCATGTGTCTTAATTAGGGTTTCTATCGCTGCGAAGAGACACCATGACCACAGCACTTCTTATAAAGGAAAACATTTAATCGGGTGACTGACAGTTCATAGGTTCAGTCTATTATCATCATAGTGGGACATGGCGGCATACAGGCAAGCATGGCGTTGGAGAGGCAGCTGGGAGTTCTGCATCTTGCACAGGGAAGAGGAAGTGGTTTGCCTGATTGAGCATGGCTTGAGCATATCTGAGACCTCTAAGCCCATCTCCACAGTGACACACTTCCTCCTACAAGGCCTCACCTCCTAATAGTGCTCCTCCCTTTGGTGGCCATTTTTTTCAAACCACCATACCAGGATAGGGGATTATCCCTGAAGGGTATGGAGAAACATGTGTTTCAAAAGATCTGGAGGCATGTTTGGGTCTGGTGGCCTGTAATTTATGATCCATCTTGTTTTCAAAAAAGAGATCAAGCAACTGTCCAGTCAGCACCACCACCCCCAACACGACCCCACACCACCTCATCAGAATACTTGTCTCCTGAGGCCCACTGTGGCTGGAAGTTTTCTTTATGCTGCTGGTCCCTGGACCAGTTTCTTTCCAGCTTGCTAGTTCCTGCAGCTGCTTACAAAATAATTGCTCAGAGGCTAATATATTAAATATAATGGTTTGGCCAATGGCTTAGACTTCTTACTGGCTAGCTCTAACTATAAGTTAACCCATTTCTATCAGTTTATATTTTACCATGAGGCTCATGACTTGCTGGTAATGTTCAAACCTCTTTCTCCTTTGGTGGCTACATGGTGTCTCCTCAACTCTGCCTACTCTTTCTATCTCTGTTCTGATTTCCCACTTAGCTTTACTCTGCTAAGTAAAAGCTGACCAAAACAGCTTTATTCATTAACCAATGAAAGCAATACCTATATAGAAGGACATCCCTCATCAGCTGACCTCTGCTCTACAGAAACTCTTCACAGGCTGAAACAACAGAATCATGCACTGGGAACCAGTTACAGGACATTACATAAGACCCTCTGTGCTGACAGCACGTAGTATGAGCAGAAGGAAAATTAGGGCTGACTTCTGGAGACTGGTAGTTAGCTTGTTGGTAGGCTAAAATAGAAAATAGAAAAAAAGCTGTTTGATTTTAAGACAACAAAAACTTCAATGAATTTAACACAGAAAACTTCCTGCCTTTGAGTAATGGCATTGGGAATTCTTTCATATCTACCTAATTGGCTAGGAAGAGGATGAAAGTTTAAGGATATACTATGTCTTCCTTATGCATCTTCATCTCTCTGAGCAAGGCATAAGTGTGTAGAGTCAGAGGAAGGGTGCATATGTGAAGTCCAGAGAAGGCAGGTGCATTTAGGAATAAGGATGCCTAGATGCTCCCATCAGCCAATGTAAGCATACATTTCCTCTGCCATCTTGTTAATGTCTGAAAATTTCACATGTTCATCTAATGTGCTTGGATCAAATATACTTCCGTTCTCCCCTGCCCCCAAAATTCTACCATATCTTCCCAATATTTATCCTTTCCAATTTTATGTGCTCTTTAAAACCCACTGAGTTCATTTGCACATGGGTATAGGACTATCTGCTGGAGCGTTAGTAATCTCTCAGAACCTACATCTCTGAAGAAAACTAGCCCTCTTCATGCAACCGCCACTTAGCAATAGTGAGACTTCATGACCACCTCCCATGTCTTACTTGATCTCACATGGGGCTTGTGTATGCTGTCATACTCACTATGATTTCATATGTGCAATGGCCCCGACAAGTCCAGCAAATGCCATTTTGCTGTAGATATTCACTAACCTCCTGGTTTTACAATAGTGCCCCCTCACAGTAATCCCCGAGCCTTGGAGAGAGAGATATGATGTAGATGTCCCATGACAGGAGAGCATCCCTAAGCTCTTATTCTGCATATTGACCAATTATGGGTTTCTACATTAATCTCCATCTACTACAAAGAGAGTCTTCTCTGCTGAGGATCGAGGAATGCACTACTCCATTAATGTAAAGATAAAAACTTAAGGGGACATTTATATCTGTGTCCATTTAGAAGAAGGTCCTTACCTAGGACCTAGGACCTAGCCAGGCATGAAATTTGGCCCAGTTAATGGTGTCAGACATGAGATCCATCTTGAGGCACTGGCTTTAAACCAGATGAGAAAATGGCTGACTCTCATACCTTCATGCCACTATTGTGTCCGTGGGAATATGTCATCAGGCCATGTGTTATTTTATCTCACAGAGTTCATAGTCTTCCATCTTGTTTTCACAGTCAGGGGGGATTCCATACATTCTTATTTTTATTAATATTAACTCACATTGCTGTGAAATTTAAACGTGTTTCGTCGTAAAGATCCAGGAATGCATAGAAATTGCTGTATAAACCTAAGAGTGAGTAGCAGAAACAGCAGGGGATCCCTAGAATCATAATTATCAAGAAGTGTTGTATGTTTTCTCCACTCACACAAGTTTGGAGATGCCTGGGTTGAGCTTATTTAGCCAAGGACCTGCCTTTTTATGTATTAGATTGTGTAGGACGTTTGCTTTTCTAACTTGAAGTAAACATGTTAATATCTTGAGACAATGCCTTAGAGATAGAGTACAACAGTTTCCACACTCAGACTACATGAACCCGTTTTAGCAACATCTTGTAGCAGTTATGTTCCCAAGACTTTTCTTGGAGGTGGGCAGCTGTAGTGGGAGGAAAAGCATGAATCCAATTCTCAGAGGTCAAAGCACTCTTTGTGCCTACATTGTGCCTTCTAAGGGTGCATCCCAGTTGTGGATTAGTTGGCAAGGAGACATCAGGTTGTTTGATTTTGCGCATCAGTTTACAACAGTGTCAGAAAGGGACGCCCAGCATACCAGCCACGAGTTGGCACTCTAACGAGTGTCTATGGAATCCCCGACTGAATAAATAATGGTCAAAAAACGGTCCCAGCCACTGAGAGGTCTCTCCTGTGAAGGAGCTTGAGGGAAGGACTGAGAAGGGTCATAGCGCATGGGAAAGTTCCTCCACGTGAGACTTGCAGGTACCAAAATTCAAGAGACAATCTGCCCTGTGTCATTTCCCTTCTTGAACTGCATTTGTCTTATACGTAAGCTGGAAATTGTGTGTCTCCTTTCTGGACCCCTCAGGACAATGCAAAAACAAAGTGACAATAACAGACATGAGTGTTCTTGAAAAAGTAAGGCCACTGTGTCAAGCCAACGATGAGAAGTCACATATTCATTTCTTAAGTAGCCTTAACTGAAGCTGTTCCCCATTTTGGCAGTGCGCAAATCAGTTTGCTAAGCCAAGAGTGAAAAAAAGTGTGATTTTGAAATCCATCGTTAGGCTATTGTACTCAATACACTTTCCCAATGTGCTCAAGTCAGACTTCATTCCTGAAATCAATTTTTTTATTATGGAAATACTAACTCATTCTCCTAGGGCAGACTATTGTTTTATGAAATTTTTATCTTGGGAGAATGCTTGGCTCTTGATAGATATCAATTCTAACCAAAAAGAAAAGATCTTCCATATGTTTTTCTCTCCTGAAGCTATAATTAGCTAAGTTTGAATATGATCACTTCTGCTAAAATTAGGCGATGAGTTGAGATAATTATTTTGAGGGCTATCATACTTAATATTTAATCAAATTAGATGAATCCTGTTTGAATGTATATCAGCTGCTTGCATCATTTTCAATATTTCTAAAACCCAATTCATATCTGGTTCAGAAAAGCACTAAATCCAGCCTCCTTTTTATTAGCTGCCATCTTTATTTTTAGAATAATTCTCATGCTACTTAAATGTGCATAACCTAACCACCTTCTTGCTGGCATTAACACTCATTTCCTTCCACTCCTTGACACTCAACAGTGTGGGAACTCCTCAGATCTAATTCAGGGACTCCTCTGGATGGAACCTCAAGGTGTCAAAAATACAATTCATCTTGTATTCTCGACATATGAGGAAGGTTATTTATTGGGGGTGAATAGCTCATGGGAAAGCTGCATACTACACGGAGTGAATATAAAGGATTCTTCCTTACTTAGTATTACTTCTTTCTCAAAGGGCTACTTACCCTTTGAATCATTTTCTGAGGCCAGCTGCTCAGCAGTTCTGACACATAATGTAGGTTCTTGTATATGTTATAAGTTAGTACTTGTTTTGGAAAACCACAGTTACTAGATAAAGCAAAAGAAACTATAACCTGCCTTCTAGGCTGTATCTCAACCTCTGCCCACACCAGCAGCCATCAGATTCCCTACTTCCAAAGGATCCCTCCTAACCATGCCCTGCCTCCATATTTTTCCTCCTGTTAAAAGTCTCTAATCAAGTAACAGATGCCTTAAAAGAAAAAGATCATTTAAAATAATTCATCTCTGGCAATATCTGTTCCAATGTACCACATGCGGAGTGGGTCTCCTACTGGAACGGGATCTGGTATGGTTCAACCAAATGACTGCTCTTGTCGCTGCCATGTTCCACCTGTGGAGGGAGAGCTGAAGAGAGTGCAGCAAGAAAGGAACCGGAAAAACGTGATTTTACCTTCGCAGTGGGTATCAGTTGGAGATGGCTCCTTGGTGAGGGGTGGGAGTCCATGACACTTCCCCCTCATCATTCTGCAACCCCATCCAACCTGAGCCTGTGCAGGTTGTGTTCTTGCTGCGCTCATACATGCATCGTCCTGTTGTTGGGAGACACTGTTTCCTTGCAGTCATCCATCCTCTTTGCCTCTTACATCTAAACCCTGTGCCCAGCAGTAGAGGGCTAACACAAAATTAACTCAGCAGTGGTTCTGTAGGCTTTTTGTCTCATATTGCTTCATTTGGGTGTTTCTGTTTGGTTGGTTTTGGTTTTGTCTTACTGGCCTTTTGCTTAAATATTAATTATGGCTTCCAATTTTGTGTTTTTATGTTTTTGTTTATGGATGTGACTTGCTTTTGTTTCTTTTTTAAAATTCCAGTTCGTTTTTTGTTTGTTTTCTAAAGAGAGAGAAAGTATTTAAAGCTGGGTGGGTAGGGAAGTCGACAGGATCTAGAAGGAGTTGGGAGAGGGAAAATGGTAATCAGAATAATTTGTATGAAATTTTTTTCAGTAAAGATAAGAGAGAATTTTACCTATGAATTATTAGAAGGGAGCCAGCCTTAGTAACTTGTGCCCATATGTGGAGTAAAAGAGTGCACGTTTACCATGCTGTATCATGATGATGCTCACACTACACTGAACAAACAGGCTCATCCTAGGATAACCCTGCTGTCATCTATAAGGATATAGTCCATGTTGGAGATGAAGTTGGTTAGAAGCCCAGTGTGGGACTGTAGGAATGTGATGGTGTGTTTATTTTGCTCTTTTTCTCTTCTTCTTTATTCCCTGAGCTAATCTTCTGTGCCGTGCTGTGCTGTGCTGTGTTTATGTTGATGTGCATGCTGCCAGGGGGCAGACAAGCTAGGGACTGGTTTTCCTTACTAGTCTTCTCTCATACTGAAGTGCAGATGCCACCATAGATGTCTGCTTAGCCGTATTGTTTGTGACCATTTGTTGACACAAACATAGACACAGACATAGCCAGCAGGACTGACCCATCTAGAAAGACTTCTTTGTGGTTAGCAAGTGAGAAGTGTATGCAGCAAGTCTCAACAGTTAGCTTTTTCTCTTGATGGAAATGTTCCGTTTCTTTTCATCTCAGCTTCCAAGGTCAGAAACACAAAACCTTCAGGAATGAGCTTCGCCTCTTCCCAGTCTCTCCTCCATTGCCTGCTTCAGAGATTATACCAGGTTCTGAGCTCATGTTTTCAGTGATCCCGACCATGCTACCTGTAGGGCTGAAATCCCCTAAACCACGAAACGTGAGCCAAGCCAGTGTCCTAGGAGGAGGCTGCAGATAACCAATTTCACATGCAAAATGCTCTAGTTCCTTAATGGCCTTGTCATGTCTAATTAAATTTTATTTGCCTTTAAAAGTAACATAGCTGGTAAGGTCATGGTTACAGATTTTATTTACCTGATTACATGCTGGTGAGATTCAGACTCATTATATACCATGAATACCTATAGCTAAGGAAAGTATACTTAGATAGAAAAGGCATTCAATACATATAAAACTCTTACTCTGAGTTGGTTTAACTCAGGCTGATCAATGTATAACGTTACATTTCCAGGTGTCGTTGCTGATAATTGTTTGTCTCATCGTGTGTCTTAGAAACTTTCACAAGGATCTTTTCAATGAACTCTGAAGGATTCAGTAGAACAGGGTTCCATTTGAACAAAGTGTGGTTCAAATTTTGCAGTGTAACCTGTCAGAGGAGGCGGTAAAGACAGTGGAAGGGGGAAGAAGGCTTTTATAATGAGCCTCATCTGAAATGTGATGTCAGCCACAGTTATGTATGTTTCACTTTGGTCTTAGATCTTTATTTTATTGATCTTGGATTAGTAAGCCATCCAACCTCTCCGGGTGGTCTGATTGGAATCTGAATGAGCTGTGGGAATCCCGGCTTCTGCATTGTGTTAATGATGTCAGTTTTTACTGTCAGCAACAGCCTAGTGTTTATCACTGTGTGAGAGCATCCTGTAAGCAGGATACTTTTTTACAAAGGCACATGAGTGAGCTGGGTCTTAGGCAAGCAGGAGAGAACATCAGGAATCCACTGCTACCAGTAAAGCTGGGTATCTGCAGGTGCGTTGCCGTCCTAACCAGTCATACCAAGGCTGTGACATGTGTCCTGCCACAGGAGTTAGTTGGCAACCCACGTGAGAGCAGGCACACTTGGTATAAGCGTAGAGGCAGCCACGGGAGGGTGTGAGACAGCTCCAGGCCTTCTGTTCATCCATCCAAGTGCACTCCAGGATTCCCAGCAAAGGAAATGGCTCTCTGATACCTTTGTATTAAAAAGCTGCATTCTTTAAAGAGAGGAGAACATATGTCTCTCTGAAAGACTGTAAATCATTGCTGACACCGATCAGGATGAGGATACTGGTCACAGTAAATGGGAGCTGAGTTCTCCTTTTGTTCCCTGGTCAACCATTTTATGTTGGCTTAATTGTTTCTATTTGTCATCATCATCATCATCATCATCATCATCATTATACTGTTTCAGCCTGGCCTCTAACTTTATGTCAATCTCCAAGTTCTAGGATTCTGAATGAGAGCCATCACACCCAACTCTTGTGTCAGACTCTTGATAAACAGGACAGTTATCACCACATATAAAAATCTGCAGAACACCATACATATCTAAAGTTTTGCATCCCGTATTTCCTAAGGTTCTTTGGTGTCTAGGAAACTCCTAAAATGGTTCACATTATTTTTTTTATTTTATTTGCTTGCTTATCTACATTTTATTAGATTGATTATGGGGTATAAATTTGGAGAAGGCACTTTCAAACACAATTCTTAAAGGAAACAAGACATGAACGTTAACCCTGAGTGGCTAAAGACAAGATAAACTAATTTAAATCTGGTTTGATTCAGAATGATAATATTTAAAATAAAACAGTAGCAGCAATGATAGCAAACTCACCTCACCCATCTATTCTTTTCCTTTTTTCATTTTTATGTTTTTCATTTTTTGGTGTATGCAAGGATCCTTTGGTAAATATTAAACTAAAGCATTCAACCATAAAATTTTCTCAGTGTTCCTTTTACCCACCAGCTGAGAGGCAAAAGAGAGACAGGCTACTGAGTAGGTATTCATGGAACCCAACACAAACATTACAGAAAAGTTGTGTCTCCTTTAGGTTTTACAGATTGGGAGGCTATGAAGAAATCACACATTCACAATTCACAACGTAGGTTCATTTATTCACTTAATTACTTAGAGACAAGGTCTCAAGAAGTCTCAGCTGGCCTCAAACCTTCTGTTTATGCAAGGATGAATGACCTTGAACTTTTTATCGTTCTGGCCCCACCTCCCAAGTGCTAGGGCTCACACCCTGTTTTTTGTGCATGCTAAGCAAGCCCTCTTCCAACGAAGCCACATCCTTTGCACCTGGCATTTTTAAGCCAAAACAGCAGCCCAAACAAAGAAATTCTGCAGATAAGTCTCTTCTCAACATTTTCGCCTTCAACCATGGCAATATTAAGGTCACAGGACCAGTCTTCCACACTCAAAGTATGACTGTCCCACACACTAGATGGTTGAAGCGTCTCTCAGTCCTTCCTAGTCGTCAGAACTTCCTCCATCTCTTCCCTTATGGAGACAGGGAGGAAAGGACATGTCCTTCCGTCTCCTTTCATCAATGGCTGACAGATTGTCTTCTGGTGGCTTATCATAGAATCGCAGGCATGCCGAGCTCGACAAGAAGCAAGCTCTTCGTCAGAGTTGAGTTGATTTAACGATAAATATATCAAGCAATTTGCTGTGAGGTCTATCCACACACAAAGCATCCTCAGCAAGCCACTTTGAATGCTGTCATTAGAAAATAAATACGCCACTTTGGGGGGTTTTCAAGTCAAAGCGCTTCTCTCATACACTTCCTCTGCTGTCATCAACTGAATGCAGACGCTCTTCTATTTCCGTAATTTAAACATCAGCATTTTCTGTCCATGCTAAAATAAGCCACTAAAATAAGGATAAGAGCAGATATCAAAATATCATATTATAGAGCCCTATGTTTTATTTATTACTGCCTGGAGCTAAGATACTGCCTATTCCAGTGGGATTCTTTCTCCTGCCCCTCGTTGCCACACACTGGACAGTTTCTCAGCAGAAGGAGGTGTCATTTAGAGGTCTGTTGCAGGCAAAGTATTTCCTGTAACTATTAGCAGCTGACTGCATATGTCTAGTCCTGGAGTGGGAGGTAAGTAAAGGACCTGACTTGGAACACTTGCCAATTCTGCCCCAAATAATTCAGGGACAGCAGACTTTGCTGCAGGCTCTTGTTTACTTCCAGAAGTAAATTAAAGGAACAGAATTGGAAGCTGCGGGTGGGATGCATTAATTGTCCTGCTGGGTTGTTGGTAATGTCTAAAGTGCTTTGTATTCTAAAAACACTCCATAAATCTGTCACTGTAAGTACCTTTATCTTTGGGAGAGGCAAGACCAGTAATGATAAAGTGAATTAAGTAAGCAAAGTTGGGTTTTATTTTACTTTCACACAAAGAAAAACATACTAGGTTAGTTAATGCTGCATTACAGAACCGTGCAATAAAAGCTCATTGGAGAGACAAGGTGACCAGAGTATACAGGCTACTGCATTAGACAATTTGTCGAAGTCGCCTCCCCTATGACTGCTGTTACATTATACAGATCCCAGTCTAAGTTCATGCGGTTGTGCCCATCACCATACATTTTATTTACTTTCGGGGATATCAACATGGCATCTGTTGAAGCTGTGTTCTTTCTTAATTATGGAATAAATGCTTTCCATGAATTTCCTCAGATCATCTTTAAGAGAATCTTATAGATTTTGTGTCCTTATTGTTCTTGCTTTAAAAACTGAAATCAGTGAAGGTTAGAGCCATAAAGTCCCTCGCAAAGAAAACCAGTCCTACATCTATGGGCGACCAGACCCTGGGCCTTGGCTGTGAGCAAGTGCAGTTGGTCCTCAGTACTGCGTATACCTCAGCCAGGACTCATCCACCTGCAGATCGAAATTATTTGATTAATATTCATTTACATTAGTCATGTGCAGAATTTGTAGTAATATGATGTCAACTGCTTTTAGACAGCATTGACGTTGAACTGAGTCAGAGAAGTGATGGAGAAGTGATTTCAAGTATGAGAACAGATGGACATGTGGTGCTTTGTGTGAGACCTGGGCTTCCACAGATTTGAATATCCACATTGTGGTTGGTGGTGAGGATGTCCTGGACTCAGTGGCCATCAGTGGGCAACCTTCCTGTGTCTTCTGAAATCTCCCTGCACAGAACAGGCAGTGCCTTCCTCCACCCACTTTTCCTCCTCTGTTCCCAGCTCTCTGTTGTACCTCACCTTCACCTTCCCTAAACTGTTCCCTTCGTTTTCTTTCCTAAAGGCAAATACGCCATGCGAGACCTGGTCCACCGGCTTCCTGGAGGGAACAACAGCAACAACGCAGGGAGCAAGGCCATGTCAGATGACACCGTGACAGCCGTGTGCTGCACCCTGCATGAAGTGATCACCAAGAACATGGAGAATGCCAAGGCCTTACGGGATGCTGGAGGCATCGAGAAGTTGGTCGGCATCTCCAAAAGCAAAGGAGATAAGTAAGTCAAGGGGCAATGTGGTCTTTGGGTTGGAGTAAGTCAGGGGCGGCATTGCCTGTGCATTGGAGTAAGTCAGGGGCGGCATTGCCTGTGCACTGGAGCAAGTCAGGGGCGGCATTGCCTTTGCACTGGAGTAAGTCAGGGGCAGCATTGTCTTTGCATTGGAGCAAGTCAGGGTCAGCATTGTCTTTGCATTGGA
>LOJH01045680.1:0-13550 GCA_001685095.1 Ellobius talpinus
CCGCGAGCCGCGGCAACTGAGGGAGGACTCCGGCTGTTGGACGGCGCTGGCGGGCCTTGTGATGCCCAGCGGCAGGCCCGCAGCCTCAGCCACTGCCACTGCATGGCCCAGCCACTTCTGCAGCCAGTGACAGCCTGCCGTCTGCTCTGCACACCATCCACACCAAGCACCTTGCTAGGCGAAGCCTGGCTATTTTTAGAACTCTAGACTGCGTTGTGCAGACGCCTCGCTAGAACCAAGTCAAACCAGCAAGCACAGGGATGTGCTTCTCTTTGAACTGATATGCCTCTCAGAACTCCCTATTTCTCTGAATAAAGTCGTTTGTCTGCACTTTTTAAACTCTACCCCCCGTGGCCTGGCAGTTGGCTGCAAAGCAGAAAGCCACATGTTTCTACCTCAAAAGATGGCCATCACCTTTCTAAGGAAGCGTACTAACTCCCGCCCGAGACTCTGAGAGCAGGCAGATATTCCTTAGCAGCAATCATAACTGTATACTTGCATTTTCATTCACCATTTTAGGATTAATTCCACAGGAAAGTCGAATAATTCCCAGAAGGGATGAAATATGTTCTCTAGGCAAATAGGAATGAATTTCTGCAACAGTTTGTTTAACTTGGGTGGGGGAGGGGGTGCAGAATAACAGGATAACAAAGCCATCCATTAATCCAGAGACACTGAAGAACTGCCTTATACGCTCCATTGCTGTAAGATCTATTTAAGAGTCTCAAAGTACTGGTAAGACAATTGACCCAGTATTAAAAATATCTTTTACTCAACAACTGGAATTCTGATTCTTCATCACAAGGGACACTTGTTCTTTGTTTTCCATCCTACCATCACCACCCAGAAACCATCTACCCCGTGCAACATAACAAGGTATTTACTTTAGCAAATTTAGGAAAAATATAAGCCACAGAAAGACACAAAATGACCTCCATGTGTGGTAGTACAGGCCCTTAATGCCAGGAGGCAGAGGCAGGTGGATGTCTGAATTCTAGGCCAACCTGGTCTACAGAGTGAGTTACAGGACAGCTAGAGCTACACAGAGAAACATTGTGTCAAAAAATATATATATTTATATACATAATTGTGTGTATGTCTGTATCATGGGTATCAATATTCTTAAGCCACAATGGCATCTCCACAGGTTACCCATAGGAAAATACCTAGGTAGAGACATCTCTTTCATTTAGTATCTAGTCACTTCATTCGTCCTTATTTTATGTTGTGTGTATGGTTGTTCTGCTTGTGTGCTTGTTTGCATGCTTGTCTGAGAACCATGTCTGTGCCTGGTGCCCAAGGAAGCCAGAAGAAAGCATCAGATTTGGTGGAACTGGAATCACAAACGGTTGTGAACTTCCATGTGGGTGCTGAGAATTGAACCCAGGTCCTCTGGAAAAGCAACAAGTGCTTTTAACCAGTGAGTCATCTCTCCATTACTTTATCTAGACACCGCAAGAATAAATAAATAAATAAATAAATAAATAAATAAATAAATCCTTTTTAAAAATCAAAATCCTTAAAATGATGGCCTGCCCTAAAATGTTTGTGCAGTCGGTGAATAGAGTGGTTTTGAACCTGAAATTTACTCAGCCTCTTTAAATGAGTTTTAAATTTCATCAAACAAAGCAAAATCGAATTAGAATTTTACATTTTTCCAAGTAAGAAAAACATTTTAATTTTTTAAATAAGCATAAAGAGCACTACTAATACAAAATTTAATTCTTTAAGAAGACTTGAAGAGCTATTTTGAGAAAATATTGCATTTTGAATGCAAATTATGCAGTTACCTCATTATTATTCATATTCATAGTAACTTCAGTGAGAGAAAAACACTAATATTATACCCATGCATATTTTGTCAAGATATTTTAGAAGTCTTCCTATGTATCTGTCTTTTAACTTCTATTCAATTTCCATTTTGCTGCTGTGTTGGATTTTTATATGTGTTTAATGTTTTATCCTTTATAAGTTGATTATTGACCTTTTATTACTAATTTCTAGTATCACAAAATAAGACAAGAAAAATAAGTTGCATATAGCTTTATATTTACTTTTAAAGGTATCATTTTATCATCCTCTTGCTAAGAATTTCATGAAAAGATTCCAAATGTCAAAAATGGCAGTTAATGTTCCTATTTAAGAATACACAAAATGATACCTTTGACATTGGCAACACAGATGTGTTATCAGCAAAACAGCAATTACTCATTGTTTTGCACTTACACATTAAGAACTATGTGACACTTAGTGACACAATAACAAAATGGCAAAGTCAATTATATTTAAAAAAGACATCTTAAAAAAATATACACAATTGACTTCTTTTCCTCTTTCTGAATTGTTTTGTTACCCTTTTCGAACTGTTTACAATCAAATAGAACACACAAACCTTAACCTTGAAGATACGTGATTGATATGCGTGTGTAAAAACAAGCTGGCAAGTACAAAGAGGAAACCTATTTTGAGGGCACTCGAATCCACCAATCTACTCCTGTGCATTTGGGGACATATACTTCTATGGTGTTCCTTTACAGTGTCAGTCATAGTGGCAAACTCTGACAGAGCAGGATGCTAAAACTCAAAGCAAAATTTAAGTTAGAGTCATACTGGCAATTCTAAGCAGAACTATAGCAATAAAATCCAAGTGGAGACCATTTATGCATAATTAGAGTTTCAGGTAGAGGTGGAAATTTCTTTTTAATCTATTTTAATTGCACAAGAAGTATTTTTGTAACTTCTGCATCCAAGTAATGAATTCCACTCCACAACTAGGCCTGCATCCTAAATTTGGCAACCGAAAATTAAAATGTTCATCTAGATAAAATAACTTTGTAATGAATTCTTTTATTTCCTCTCATTTCTTTCTGTATTTTCTGCAATGCAGCCCCCTTGCAATGATATTAGTTCTAGTGTGGGAAAATATTATAATTGAGATCTGGTAAGTTATTTGCAGACTTCAAGTTTTTCTTTACACTGTGCTGACATTTAGTACAGCCCTGGTGAGGAAAACAATCCAACCATTCATAGCTGTAGACGTAGATTTCAATCGACTTAGACGGGCACAATGAAACTTGGTCATTCACTGCTTACCCATATTGTGTTCTCAAATTTTCTCTCAGCAAAAGTATAATGACTCAGTATTGTATGGTTGCATAGACAAGGGCTCGGAACAAGAGACACTAGTTTTGTCTGACGGTGTGAGAAAGTCGTGAAGGGATCTTTTCTTCCAGATGGTGTTAAATTCAGCTGCCTTTTTAACATTGGCCTTGCATGGCAATCTGCTGCTCCTCTTTCACAAAGGCTGCCTTGGTTCCCACTAGTTAACTTGCATACTCACGCAGCCCGCAACTTCACTCCAACTGGTTTACAATGCAGTGGTATGCTAAATAAACCTGATCCGGTTCCTGCCAATGGTAAAACTAGCTTTCAAAGAACTACTTAACTGATATTTACACTTCTTTTGACTTAAATGTGCATGCCTGCAGAATATTTCAGATTTCAAAGAAATATCACCTTATGATAAGGCCATTGTAGAAAGTATCTTGGACACTCTTTAGACTCATGCTCAGATATGGAACGTCCTTCAACACACAAAAATAAAACAAAATGTCAAAAGCTTGATGTGTAATAGAAAAAAGAAAATTTGGAACATGTTGCAGCAAGAGCAGTGGAACAGCAAAAAATAAAATGAAAATAACATTGAAATGTATTTTTATTGATCGATAAGTTATGTAACATTAGTATGATACAAAGCAAGTTTGATATGACAATGGCAAACACATAATTTTAATATTGTTTATTTTCCTTAGATGTTATAGTTAACATATTTACATAAACGACCAAGATGTAGGCAAAAACTTCAGTAATTTGACTCCATTGAGTGCTTTGAGTAAACAATAGGTTTCCCCAGCAAACATCTTATTGCCTTAATTGAACCTCCTTGAGAAAGAAAACCACACACTTTGTAATGTAAATGTTAATTGTAGTAGACAATGGTTCTAGGTAAATAGCACCCCTGGACACGGGGCAAATGAAAGGAGCACAGGCCCTTTACAATGAAAGCTTGTTTGCACAAACAGAGCTTCAAAGGTAAATAAACATGAGTCTTCTCAACATTCATTAACATAGTAAAACTTTGGCACGTGTTCAGCAGCCAAATTGAGAAATTGCATTATTAAAGTCTCAGCTTTTCTAAGTGAAGCTAACAGGGGTTTTTACAGACTTTTCCGATCTCAATCTTATAAGTAGTTGAAGCAATAAAGAAAAAATGCACTGTCCTTGAAGAAAAGTTATGTATTTGGAAGTATCACTAATTTAGGCCGTATGGAAGATAACAGGCAATTTTAGACATTTTTTATTGCAATGATTGTATTTATGAGCAAACACCTATAAAAATGTTTGCCTGATAACATGTAACAAAATATAAGGAATTTCAGAAAAGGATTATAATGGATTTCTCCAAAACCTCAGAGTTTATGGTAGGAGTAGTTACTTTTAGATAAAGTCAGAAAGAAAAGAAAATACTGTGTAGAACACGTCGTGCTAGGACTGTCCTAAAACTAGTTTTAAACACGTTGTGATTGTGATCAACTTTCTACAAGCTGATGGCTTCACAGCTCTATTTCCAGGATGTAGATTAGCATAAGTAGGCCAAGTTCCTGTGAGTCACAGAAAGAAGTAAACAACTCCACGAAGTCATAATGAGTGTTATGAGACTGACTTTAAAATATAACACAGCCCAAACAAAAGTCAAAAGGTAACCACAAGGCCCTAGCCACAGGCTGAGGATTTCTCTGACGGACGTTCTTGGCGTCCCTTTCCACTTGCTTTCCTTAGATAATGAAAATTTCAACCCAAGGAGAAAGCCAAATTTAATCATGGCCAGATTAAACAGTGGTTTAAAAATTCACAGAAACAGTACGTAGCAACTATCAGCCAGTTGGTGTTGCCATTTGGGAGGCTGCAGATGGCTGTGGGTGGGAAATGCCTTTACTTTCTTCAGCCATGGAGATGAGTATGGTGTGTGTGCTTGATGTTTTTTTTTTCATACCCCTGCCCCCCAACAGGGCTGTCTGTCATAGGCTGCCGACTAGGCTTTACCACTTGCCCCTGAGCGTGGGAATCGGAGCGTCCTGCCGTTCACATCTCCTGCTTTCCGTTTAGCGGAATCAATTAGGCAAGACAGACCCTCAGATTCCCCACCCCCTTTCCATTTTTGTCAGGTCTATATACGTCCTAATTATTTCAGTTTGGGATGCCAGAGCTGTTTCCTGGATAGACCTGATCATCCTTAAACAAAAAGAGAGGAGGCGCACACGTGGGTTGTGGCGTAAATGTCACTTTCATTTCCAATGCTAGGCGCAGAGTAAGACAGAACATTTTTTCAACACTTTGACAAGAGGGGAGGCGATCTCGTCTCCATCATGTCTTTCTGCTTCAGTAGCTTCCTCAAGGAAACCCTCTCGGAACAGAGAAGCATCTGTCCTTGTATTTTGAATAGAAGAATAAAAATCAGACGCCCCCCCTCCGTTTTCCCTGCTAGCTCTAAGGCCTCAGGAGATATAAATTATTAACCTTCCAGTATAAGCTTTACTGCAAGTTTAACTTCATAGAATTTAATGTACAGTCCCAAATACAGAGAAAGTTTCCAAGCACAAACTTCAAACTTGAGGGAGGGGCCTCAGAAGGGAACTGCCCAACTCTACATAATTATGGAATCATTTTTAAACGAGGTATCAGGCATCACTATAACAGCTTTCTAAGAAAAACATTCTCATATGTAAATGTTTGTTTCAAAATAGAACAATATAGAGAAGTACATGCATCTTCACTCATAAAAGCACAACATAATTCTCCTCTACGTGTATGGACCCTCTCAAAACCTGGCCCCTTTCAATTTCACCATGTGTGTCCCTTAATTGCCTCGCATCCCACATTTAATCATAAGAACAAAAAAGTTAGATTCAATAAGCATTCCTGACCTTTCTCGTTTTTACTGTCTCTGGGTTGTAGTCTTTCATTCTTGGCAGCTCTCGGTGATCTTGAAGGAGTTTTTACTTTCGGTTATCTAGCTTTATGAAGACCAATACACTCATACAGCTAGATAACCAAAGATAACAACTCGCTTCCCTCACAAGGCTGTCTTCCTCTGCTTGGACTCCAGACCCGATCCACTCTGGATTTACACAGGCATACTCCTCCAGGATATTTGCAGCAGTTAAGATTCCTCCTTTCATGCAAACATGACCTGGTTTCTGTCTGAGTGTCTGCGGCTAAAACATCCAAATAAGATCTGTTGCATTCAGAGTTTATTCCAAACTTTTTTCCCTTCCAGCAAGTAATCTCCAGCCGCGTTAGCCAACAATTCATCTATTAATATCAGAAAGTGAGAATCAGCGACTAAGGTGCAGCAAGCTGTTCCACTGAGCAGCAGCGTCCAGCCCTTCACAGGCCTCTATTTGCATTGTAAATTGCTTCATTCTCACGTAAGATTCTTTAGCCTTCCTCTACTGAGATGTATAAAGCCATCGGCAGGTTCCAGCGCTGGTTAAAGAGGAAGAGGGGGGAAATCCCATTCTATAGAAGTGACAGCTGATTCAAAGATCTGCTCCGGATCATTGGGTTAGGCATCATGAGCTTTTACCAAGTGCTGGCAGCTTGATTGCACATATCTTGTATGTGAATGTTTTAGGGGGAGATCCTCGATTTCTCAGGACTTCTAGGCTGGGGAGAAGATGCTGTCTTGCTGGCGGACTGCTGCCCCCGGTCTGAAAGAAGGAGAAAAGGGCCATCATTGGAAGGGCTTTCACTGCCAAATTGTGGACCAGCCCGGCAAGGTCAAAGGTTTGAGACCGCGGGAGACCAAGGTAATGATGATGTCATGAGAAATCTCAAGTACATGGTTATTGATATGCATCAGTGATCAGCCTACTGCCCCAGCCTGCTGCCAGGAGTAGCCGAGGCTGCAGCGCTGGCTGCAGCAGCGGTGGTGACGACGCAGCAGCAGTTTTGCAACAAGCCCTATTTTCTCAATCATCATTTCATCCACTAGCTCTACCGACTGTTCCTGGAAAAGCAACCCACGGCCTTTTACCTCTTCGGCGCTAGTGTAGATCGCTCTAATATCCAAAGACTGGAGGAAATCCCTCTCTAAGGACAAATAAAAGCATTTCGGGTCTGGGGGACGTCTTTGCCTGCATTTCTCTTCTGGCAGATTGCAGAGGCAGGCGAATGGAAGGCACTTTACTATTGCTTAAAGCAGGGCCTCGTTTCTGGGCTGGGAATCAGCACTGTAACACACAGTGAGTTGGTGTGTGATTACATTGACAATTTGCGTTGGTGTTGTGTTTTTTAATGGCTTCACAGCTCTGTCATGTTTCTGTCTGCATACCATGACGATAGGACAACGTATTCTACAAGTTCAAACGGAACGATCTAAGCAGATGAGGGTCTTTTTTTGTAATGACTGCATGTAAAGGGTGTGTGCTTTAGAATGCAGCACAGGTAAACATTGCAGCAATAGTTTTTAATGTACACAACTCTGTTGTAGTAAAAATGCTGAGCCTTTGTCTACTGTTTTAAACATCAGATTTCATACCGGAAAAATATGTGCTAGACTTTCTTATGAAATTACGACAAAATTATTGTCTCCTGAAAATGCAGATAAAACAGCTGGATGCGAAGAGCATGGTGCCAGTTCACCTTCCCTTGTCCCACCCACTCATATTTCTCCCTATCTAGAAGCAGAATTTAATAAATTAATTGGCTTCATTCATTGCCTTAGAAGTTTTTAAACTGTGACTTTAAAATCACTTCAAAGGGGCCTTTTCTTTTCTATCCTTTATAATAGATGATCTGTCTAGCACATCTGTAATATCTAACATTCAGATGCCTCTTTACAAAACATCTGTGGTAATCTATGTAAGAGGCATTTCCTCAGTAGATAACATTATGAAGTGTGATTCAAAATTACTAATTATTTTTGGTGGTGTTGCTATTCTTTCAGTTACATACTAAAAGAGAATTGATAATTCTTAATATCCATTGCACAAATCACCAGGGTGTCACTATACTCTCAATTCCATGATGTATCTATTTTCCACAAAGACTAAACACTTTTAGATTTACTTTTTTTGGAACATACATTTTTCTCAGTAATTCACTAATTTATTCATTTAAGATGTGAATGAGAACATGCTTATTCAACCACATAGAGAGCACACAAATATAAACCCTGTAAAAGAGACTGACAGGCTTTTTTATGGAAGAAAAATCTCCAGTGAAGAGTTTTAAATATAATATCACACCAATTAAGATACAGCTGAGTATCAGAGGTTCCAATTTATCCTTAGATTAATTTGTTTACTTTTTATCTTAAGCATTCTTTTACTGGTTATTTAGAAAAGATTAAGATGTGTAAAGAACTTATGTATATTTCTTATCAAATCATTAACAAGAAGTCAGATACAAAACGCACAAGTCAACTACAATCCAGTTTTTAAAACACATTCATGGAATTTTTGTTCCTTCTTAAACCATATGGTCACAACATAAACAGAAGCACATGCCACTTCTGACATTGTGTAAAGTCCTAATGAGCTTGGAAGCTTGGAAGATTAAGGAGCACTATGGCCTTGCTTTCCAAGAACTAGCAGTAGGGCAATTAGTGATCTGGCAGGTATTAAATAAAGCAAGCAAATAATCAAATCTACTCAACTCTGTAAGTCAAAGCCCAAGAAATCAAGAATGTTTTTAGGATCCCCTTTGCTTCACATGTGTCTAGGGCAAGTTATATATTGATCTGTGGGGGTGTGTGTGTATTATCCTCAAATTTTTTTAGTTTGAAAATTATTATGACTATATTCCCATACTTTACAATGAAATGTGATTTTAGAAACAGCATCTACAATGAGAGTTAGCACACTGAATGTTTGGATGCTTCTGTCATTCAAAACTGCAGAGGATGCTGTCTTCAAATAGCATCTTCTCAGGAAAGGCTATGTAGTCATGCCAACTTACCCTAAGCCTGGTCTCCATGCTTGGTATTCAAAACAGATTCATCATGGGAACCCCAATAAGTGAAATGAGCCAAGATGAAGATTATGGGCCATCTGTTTATTAGCCATGTTGCCAATTAAATATTTTATTTTTCTATCAACCTCGACTCTCAGAAGAAAATTAAATACACTAAGATTAAACCTGAGTTCCTGATTATTTATAATATTGCAAAGGTTTACAACATGGTTTTTATATGTATTATCATATACACCTCACAATATGTTACAATCACACAGCTCCAAGGAATCCTAGCAATGTCACATGTGAAGAGAAGCTCTCAACAACACACTTTTAAGTCAGGTATTTTTTGCTTTTAAAAAGCTATCTGCTGAGCTACAGAATATTCACTTGAAAATCAGTGTACTGAAGGATATATGAATTCAAAGGGCCTTCTTGCCCATTCTCTAATGAATTACATTAGTAGCTAGTAGATTAGGATGTGACTATCAAGCTTGTTCTGATCATTTTATAGGTCTCCAAATTTCTGAAACATGACTCAAAGCATCCTGGTTTGCTTGGGAATAAACAATCTCTGCTGGTTAAAAATAAAAAGTTATCATTTCCCCATATTTGAGTCAGAATTAGTCTATTTAATTAATTCAAATACATTTGGTTTATGATCAATATTTAGAACATCTCTAAATCCCATTTACATTAATGCAGAATACATAAAGAACTAGCCTAACACCAACCCTTTTTTAAATATTTGGTTTGTAAGAATTATAGGTGTGCAAACTGTGGTCTATTAGTACAGTCAATACTACTATTGTCTTCATAAAAAGCCATTTTATTTACAGCAATGTCCATGGTTCAAATAATGTGCTTACATTACTTGCATTGCAATAAAAGTATCTCACTCTTTCTTCTGAATATGAGCTTCTTTCTTATAGGTTATTGCAGGCTATATGTGTATTATGCTTTATGCATATACATATATGTATATATTAATACATATTCACAAAGGCTCCTGCAGGAGAAACAACTGAACACACTGAAACTTAGATGTTTCTGGAATTTTATCTGTTGCAAGGGGAAATACGTAATACACTGCAGACCTGTCTGCCAGTAAACAATACACTATTTTGGCTTTGTACATCAGTCATATTTTATCAAGTAAAAAAATCTTAAATTACCTTTGTTTGATTGAATAGTCTATTCATTCCATGCTTCTTTGAAGTCTCATCTGAAAAATAGGCAATAAAACACATGATCACAGTCTAGATACATATATATGTCATATATAGATTATCTTAAAGTATTACAATTACTGTGATTCCTTAAGATACCAAAAGATTATATAAAACACCAGTACTGTGTATCTTAGACCTTAGCACGCACCTACAGGGTTAAATATGCTAATTTGCATTTAAATGGAGACATGCATGATAATGGGAATGCAAAATGTGCAGAATCTAGAGGGGTTTGGGAAATTAATTTTTCTTTCTCCTTTTATTTTTAGCTTGGAAAGAAGAGAGACTTAAGAAACATTAAGGATTTGAACCTTGTAACCTGCCATACAAAAGAGAAGAGAGAGCCCCACCATGCAAGGATTTTAAGTCTGGAACAAAGTCTTATTTTCTAAATGTTTAAGGGACTGAATTTCCTGGCCTTCCAGACAATGGGAATCCCAGGATAAATGTCTAATCCATTAAAAAGATGCAAATAGTTTACTGTAAGGCCACACAGCACAGTGAGATGCACATTCATATCTATGGCTCCTGATTGGCTCTTTCCTTCAGTAAATCAATGAATAATGTAAAACCTGATTGCTGTAAAGTGGTGGATTTTATACCCTTCCCCCACTCCTACCCCCACAATCCAATATTAGGAAGTCTTACATACTCCTGAAAATAGGTTGGGTTTTTAAAACTGATTTTTTGATGCTTACTATTATTTTGGACTGTAGGGGTGGAGCTGTTGTTTTTGCGAAATGAAAGTACTGCATCGGTTCAATTATGCTGACTACAGTGGCTCTTTCCTGCCATCACCCTAGTTACTGGTGCCGAGGTGGAGAGAGAGGTGGTGGGCAGGTGTGGGCACCAAGAGAGGGAGAAAACGGTCTGACTTCATCCTTGTGGGCCCAAGGCAGGCACAGCTCTAAACCCCCACCCCCACCCCACGGCCGTGGCCGTGACTTGACAGGCCTGAGGTCTAACTTCTGATCGATTCCACTGAATTGCCCTGACCCCTTCAGACAGTACTCCATTCAATCACCGTCGGCACATTTGCGAGAGGAAAACGCAGCAGATCCTAATGCAAAAATGCATTGCTATGGTTCTCCTCGCTCAGGATTTTCTGCATATACTCCCTAACCACCGAAAGAAGGTCTTGCCTACACTTGATTTTGGGCTCTAAGCAAACGAAGGTCAATCTTCGCTCGGATTCCAGAGGTGTCTGAAGCAGAGGAGCTCCAAGTCCCAGTAACTAACTATAAAGGTTGCCTTTCGGGAAAAGCTAGACTAGGGATAGCCCTGTAAAGTCGTCTCTCCCCTCCAAAATCTAGAAAGCAGCGAAAAAGGAGAAAATTCCCCACATATAGTTAGCTATTATACAAGTTTTACACAGGATCTAATCAAACAGTGGCTTCTGTACCAGGTAACTGAAACTTTGGGCGATTCAAAATAGGCAAATTATTCAAAATGAGATCCCAGAATTCAAGACCGCAAAACACAATTGTATTTAGCACTACATCTAAGAGAAGACCGGCTACCGACACCACAAATTTACATAGAAAATTTCTTTTCCCTGTGCGATTTTTTCCTGGCATCTCTCTGCGATTAGGGGTCAGCCCGAAGGATAATTAACAGTCCTGGCTCGGACAACTCACAAGATCAACAGGTTTGGCAAAGGAGACACACAATCAATTAGCTAAAGCAAAGCCCAGGACTGGCCATCGGAGCGGCCCTTGGCCGACTCTTGGTGTGGGTACCTGACAACTACCAGCAAGCGGGCCTAGCGCAGCTGGGGCTTGCAGCCTTCACGCAGCCAAGATACTCACTTGATGTCCTTGCGTCAGGCAGTGTTGTTCCCCAAATCCAGCCGGACCGAAATTGAGGCTCCAGGCAGAAGACAAGATCCAGTCACAGCAGAACATGGCCACAGCACACAAGCAGGCTCCTTTAGGCGTCTCCAAAAAAGAAGGGAAAAAAAAAATTTTCAGATCAGTACATTTAAAACTGCCGCTCAATTCCACACGGTGGGCGATTCTTCCTCGATTGCGTCTAAAATAGTTTACGCTGCTCTTCTCTTCTGAGGGAGAGAGAAGGGCGCAAAAGACCAAGGAGGGGGAAAGAGCCAACTTTCCCCCCCACTCCAAGGACTTGCTCCCTGAGCCTCGGAGTGCAGAGTGAAGTGGTGTGTGCGAGGCTCGGCAAGTTTTTGGGGGGGCTGTCCAAGGTCTAGTCCAGCCCCCTCTGCCGAGGAGGACGTGCTCTGAAACTCAACCAATTTCCCCACTGCTTTTGTTACTGATGAACTGAAGCCCTATTGTTCATCCATTGCCACGGTCTTTTTCAGTCCCCACACTACGTTCTGCGTTGCCAGAGATAATGAATTTGCACCCAAACCTCTCATAGTCCCCTCCTGACAGACGGAACAAATTAGAAATGTCTCGTCTCAAGGAGGGGCAATGGTTACATTTTCCTATTGTAGGATGTAAAGCACACATTTCTTTGGAAACTTATTTTGCCTTTTCTACCTTTTATTTTCTTCTTCTTTTTTTTCCTCTTTAGCCCAGCTTTTTTCCTCTCGGTTTCTTAGACACATTTTAAAAAGAATCCCTGTCTTGTTTTCCCAGTGGGCCATTTTATTAGCTTGTGGGCCTTTCTGCCTCCCTTCCTCCTTTCTCCTTTTTCTCTTTCCTTTCTTTCGGGGTCCCCTTTGCAATTTTATTTACAAACTTGGAAAATGACCTTTTGACTTGCAGAGTTTCTTTCTTTTTTTCTTATGAAAAGTCTATTGGTTCAAGGCCTCCTCCCCCCATTCTGATTGTTAGTGTGTTTCGCTAAAGACAAGGAATACATTATAAGGATTTCTCTTTTCTAAATTCCAGTTTTATTGAAAAGGTACCAGGCATACATGATAGAGGTTGTGAGGGAAGAAAAGCGTGTGTGTGTGTGTGTGTGTGTGTGTGTGTGTGTGTGTGTGCAGAGAGGCTGGGGTGCAGAGGTGCAGGAGGAGGGGCTGGAAGTGTGTAAAGAGAAAGGTGAGGGCTTTCAAGATAGGTGGGTATCCTGCAACACCAGCAGGAGGCTGTCAGGGGTGCGGGCGCGTGGGAGGAGGGGGAGGCGGTGCAGGAATCTGTCCCGACGAGGGCCGTGAGCTCCCTTGGGCCTTTTTGCGCGCCAGGAGCTGGAGGCAGCCTTGGCGCGGGTACCTAAGAGCCCGGGGCCCTAGTTAGAGCCTGCGCGACCCGGGCGAGGAGGGGGTGGTGATCTGTAAAAATTCGACGGCCTCGGGTCTGTCTAAGTGGCCCGGGGAGGAGAAGGGAG
>LOJH01045681.1:0-13550 GCA_001685095.1 Ellobius talpinus
GCGGGGGCGGGGGCTTGGGAACTAAGTTGCTCTCAATATATGATAGCCGCTTCATAACTATGGGCACCGGGGGACCCCGCTTTCCGCGGGCCCACCCGCACCCTCCCCCCTCCATCCCTCTGACCCACTGGAGTTTCCTGGCCCCAGGTTCTGTGGAAGGACAGGCTATGGCTTCCTGTGGGAGGGAGAAGCGGAGGTAGAACAAAGGGGCGTCCTGGGGAGTGGGGTTCAGGTGCGTTGTGCCGGGGCCGCGGCGCACGGGGAGGGGCGCAGGACCCGGTGGCTCTCCCTGCGCGTGCAGCTGCGCTCCACTCCTTTGTTCCGCCACAGCGGAGGGGGCTGCCCTGGGTCCCGTTTCCTGCCCAGGATGGGATTGATTCACAGTCCCAGAGAGGCTTGGGGAAGGGGGCGGGGCTCGAATGGAAACCAGATTGGGAACGGGAGCCCTGGAGGGTGCTGGGCCGGGTGGAGCACTGGGGAGAGGGGGTTGATGAGAGTGCGTTGGAGTTAATTACAAACACAACCTTCTGTCTAAAGGCCTGTGGAGTTTATTTGCGGTACTTTGTTCATGCTACGGCCTAGCACTAATTGTTGCAACAAGTTCTGTTCTTCCTTAAAGTTGTAGGCTCTGGCTATGGGAGTTTGCTGAAAGCAGATCTTGTTAGTTACAATGGATGAAGAACTTTTCTTTCTTTTCCTTTTTCTTTTTCTTTCTTTTTTAAAGATTTTAGAGTAAATCAGGAAGGATATTTGTGTGCTTATGTATCTGTGGATTTCATTGTGGCTCAAATAGGCAGACCAAAACAAACAAATAAACGAACAAAACACTTTTTTTGACACATGGTTTATTCCCTGGCTGACCTGGAACTCAGAGGCCTGCCTGCGTTTTGGGACTAGAGGTGTGCACCACCACACCCGCCTTGGGCATGTGTAGAATCATTTTGACAAAATAGGTGTCTCCATTATCATACAGTATAGTATGTATTATACATTTCCAAAAATATTTGGGGCTTGGGAACCACCAGAAAATCAGACGTTGCTAAAGAAATGAATCAGGTGATGTAATACTGAGTTGAGAATTCTTTTGTCATCAGTCCCAGAAAAAACACCCTATATTCTTTTTGGGTTTGGTTTTTGAGACTGGAGCCATGGTTTCAAGTGCTCTGTTCTTTCCCACTCCCTGTGGACCAACAGGAGTGAGAGACAGTGACTATTTCTCTTGTTTTTTTAGGAGGAGTAGATTTGAATGTAGTGAAAGTGACCCAGTCCTAGATTAGAATCGAGAATCTCAGAAGGATTGGGACTGAGCTCGGGACTGGGAGTGAGCATTTGGGGGATTGAGTGATTGGTGCTTTTGAACAGGGCATTCCAAGACAAACCGAGGAGGAGCTGACATTTCCAGGTATTGATGGTTATGACTGTGGGATGCTGATGGCCGAGACCCAAAGCCCGGTGCACTTTAGAAATGCTGGCGATAACCTAACAGCCTTCTGGCTGGAACCAGCGCTGCCTGTGGGACAAGTTGAGGGGCCACCGTGAAACCACCGCCCTGGCCATTTGTTGTTAAGAGGGGTTGAAGCTGAAAGCCTTTTTTTAGCCTCAGAAGGTGAATTGGGAGCTTACTCTGGGGGTGGGGGTGGGGGAAATGTTTTGTGCCCACTAAGTGGTAATGGGAAAGGCTGTACAAGTTCCTGCTTGTCTTTGTGCCGGGGGAGTGTGGCCAGGTTTTCGGGCCAGGCCGTAAAGCCGTGCGTGGAACGTGTCCTCAAAAGCCGTTGTGATGTGAAGTTGGAGTGGGACAGTGTCCAAGTGTCAAGTTGTTTGTCATGGCGGCTGACACACTGTCTGGCAGTTTACAGAGAGACTCTCCTCTTTATTGCTGTCCCCGCCGTTCTACAATTTTCACTCATGGGAATTGTTTTGCTAAATGCAGTTCCGTTGGATTCCCCCCAAGGGCTCTTTGGTCCATACATTAACGAAATGGAAAGCGCACAGGCCTTAGTGCCTCTGGAGATGTGAATGAGAGAGAGCCTCCCGAAATTACCGCTTCCTGGCGGTTCCTGGCTCATGGCTGTCCCACTGGATGCGGGATTGTGTGATAAGTCTGGCCACAGGCTGCGCCCCTTCTGGGATGAGTCATCACTTTGTCAAGCCTGGAGTTCAGGACTGGCTTTCCCGGATGCCACACAGCTAAGCAGAGCAGTGGGAATGGGCTGACATCATTGGGGGGAGAGTGTGGGCTGGGGGTGGGATGGGCAGTCGTCAGAGAAGAGCACTGTAGTGGCCTTGGCATCCATTGTGCGCCCATCCTTGTACTCAACCTCCTTTTGGGTGAGGTTTGTCTCTCTTCTGTCTCTGTTCCAATGTTTTCAGTAGCTAGGCATTTAGATTTTAATTGAATAGTCTAATGCTAATTATAGTTACCATTTAGTAGCTTTATTATGTGCAGGATTTTACAGGCATCATCACTGTATTAATCTCTAAAATAACGTGGTCAAAGGTCTCAGTTATCCCAGGCTGGCCTAGAATTCACTACATAGCTCGGGGTTGGCCTTGAACCCCAGATCCTCTTGCCTGTTCTCCCACTCCCAGACTGACTTTACAGGCATAACCCACCATGCCTGGTTAAACTTTTTTTTTTTTTTNCCATGCCTGGTTAAACTTTTTTTTTTTTTGAGGAAGGTCTTACTTTGCATCCCAGACTGTATAACCTCTGCTGGTTGTTAACTCATGGTCATCCTCCTGCTTCAGCCTCTATGTGCTGATATGTGCTGAGATCTTAGGTGTGAGCAAACCTGCCTGCTCTGTTGGAATGGTGCAGGTCTCTAGTAAATGACAGAATTGAGGTTTGGGTGCTTGACTCTAGCTAAACACTGCATAATTGCTGGGCGTGGCCATATGATTACTGTAGGCCATTAATCCCAATAATCTGGAGGCAGAGGTGGACAGTGGACAGTGAGTTCAAGGCCATCCTGGACTACTGAGTCCCAGGATAGCCCGGGTTTGAGAGAGAGAGAGAGAGAGAGAGAGAAACAACAACCAAATGAAACAATTATATGAATAATCATAATTGAACTATTTACCTGATTAGCTCTTTGCAGATCCCAGGTAACTTTCATGTGTATTATTGATCCTTCCTAAGCCGGTGTGAAATAGGCTTGGAAGGCCCGATCAGGGACATTACTGTTTTTAAAATAGCATTATTTGAAAAGTGTATATGACTGGTTAAAAAAATACCCCACCCCTCCAGAGTCTTATGTAGGCCAGGCTGGCCCAGAACTCATATGTAGCTGAGGATGACCCTGTTTCTCCTGCTTCCCCTTCCAGAGTGCTAGATTACAGGCTTGTACCAGCTCTCTTACAAGGCTGTGGAGGTTGAACTCAGGGCTTCCAGCACTTTCCCAAGGGAACTGCCTCTCCAGCTCATTACTGCTGTGTAGTCGAGGCTAGCCTGGAATTTGCCATCCTTACACTCTTGAACACTGGGATTTTAGGTACGTGCCGCCACACCCCGTTTACATAAACAACTTTATTTATAAGACAAACAGGGAAGCAGCTTTATAAAGAGTTAGACTGCCAGCATCTAAAAATAAGTTCTTAAAAACCATTTCAAGCCAGCAGCATTGAGGTTGACTTTATATAGGATCGTACAGTTCCTGTTTCTTGAACTCCGCGTTAGCTCTTTTTATCTGAAAGCCTTTACGAACGCTGCACTTTGCTCCTCAGCTGAGAACCAGAAGGAATGTTGATGCTGAGAGGAAGTGGGACATCAGAATTGGAAACACGCAGAGCCGCAGGCTGAGGGTTTTCCCAGCACACACTTTTCCGCCCTAGCAGGAGCCCTTTAGAGAGGACATTCTTCCGTAGGGAAGTGTCAAGGGTCTTCCTTCCCTGGGTCCTCTGAGATCACCCCATCGCTGTGCTCTGTGGGAACACACATTCCACAGGATTTGTGTGCTCAGTCCTTCCCCACTGGGAAGTGAACTAGTTTAGACAGCAGTGTAGAAGGGGAACAGAGGTGACCTGTGTCCTTGGGCTGGAGCAGAGAGACACAGTGGGACCTTGGGACACAGTGATCACCAGGGCAGGAGCAGGGTGGAGCTGTGTGTTGACACACGTGAATTATTTATGTTCTCAGAATGTGCCTGGAAATATTAAAAACAATCGCATTCCTCCTCTCACTTTACACACCCATACTGCATACATGTATACATACGTATACATAATTACTTCCTAAGATAAGCACGCCTTTGATCCCAGCACTTGGGAAGCAGAAACAGGAGAATCTCTGTGAGTTTGAGGCTAGCCTGGGCTACAGAGTGAGTTCCAGGATCGCCTCCAAGGCTACAGAGAAACCCTGTCTCAAAAAATAAAATGAAACAAGCAAACAAAAAAAGAATTTAGAGATTGTGAACTGTGCCTTTATTTGTTGAAGTATTTCAACCCAGGATACTACTGGGCTCTCCAGGGTCAGTGGCATAGCAGTGACTCGGTCTTTTCCTGTCCTTAACTTCTCCAAGACAGGCAACACACGCCCTGCAGACCAGCACTGGTGTAGTGTGCTGGGGGGGGGGCGAGGGAGAAAGGCGCTCAGCAGACTCTTCCCCTCCAGCTTTTGGTGGGCCTTGACCCAGCTGATGTGAGAACCTGTATTCAGCACCCTCCAAAAGCAATAAAGGCCACCCCGCGTGCCTCCGAGGACAGCGTGGCAGGGCAGAGTGGGCGTTGTTGGGATGAAGATGGGCGTTCGCTGCCCAGATGGAAGCTGAAAACAAACAAGCAGGAGAGAGGGCGGAAATGCAACCCAGGTGCCAGCTCCATCCTTGGCTTTTTTTTCCTCCGATATACGATGATGTGAGAAGATCCGGCCCTGTGCCCCGAGGTCCCCGCCTGGAGTATTCAGTTCCATTTTGTGTGGGAGGAGAGCGAACGGCACGTGGGTTCCCGACGAGGGCTTAGCCTCGGCAGCCTTTCGTCCCCGTGCTCCGGGGACATTCACCAGCACCGCAGGTGTGTTGTGTTTTAAAGGCTGTGGTGGGCAGGAAACGCCAAGTCCGTTAAGGAGGGCTAGCTCTCTCAGTCGCTTTTCCTGGACCGTGCTAGAATATCTTGACAAGGAAAACTAAAGAAGAAAGAGTCCCATTCTGGGCTCACACTTGGTGAGTCTTGGCCGGGCAGTCGCGGCAGCAGGAGCTGGAGGCAGCTGGAGATTATTGTCCACAGTCAAGAGGCCGTGCCTGCCTGCTGTTGCTCCCCTTAGGTGGTCCAGGCTCCCTGCCAGAGAGATGCCGCCCACAGACCCACCTCAAGGCGGTCACTTGCCCAGGGGCCCATCTCCCTGGTAATTCTAGATTCTGTCAAGTTGCCTCTGACCGTCAACTTCCCTAATTATGCTATGTTATGCTATGGGCTATTCATGATGTTCAGTAAGTACTTGATTTGTTATTATTATTAGTGCGTTTAGGTATATGTTACATGGCATAAATTTTTTTCTTCCTCTTTTTTATGGGGTCCGGGGCCAAACTTAGATCACAGGATTTTGGGGGCAAGCACTTTTAGGGCTGAACTGTCTTCCTGGCCTTGGGCCACTTTCAAGGAGTGACTTTTAAGGGTCTAGAGGCAGCGCCCACTTTGGAGAGAGACTTCTTCCACCTCCTTTACCTTGTCATCCGGCGTCAGGCTTCCTGTGTGTGCGTGGCTGGCCTGTAGTTGGGAAGAGGGGTTGGTTTCTCTCACTTCATCCCCCTTTTCTGAATTTTCTGCTTAAGCCTGACTCTTATCCCCAGGAGACTTGGTTCTGAGAAGCCAGGCCCTGGCTGGGGATCTTTCCTGTCGGTTCCTCCAACCTCCAACCTCATGTCTCCTTCTCCATGAGTTGGGTGCTGTGGGAGGGGTGTGGGAGCTTGCCTGTCTTCCGTGTCCCCAGGGAAGTGTGCAGAAAAATTTATATTTATTTATTTATTGTGGTTTTTTCGAGACAGGGGTTCTCTGTGGCTTTGGAGCCTGTCCTGGAACTAGCCCTTGTAGACCAGGCTGACCTCGAACTCACAGATCCACCTGCCTCTGCCTCTCAAGTGCTGGGATTAAAGATGTGTGCCACCACTGCCCGGCTTGGTAGAAGAATTTATAGTTTTCCAAGACAGGCAGTTTTAGAAATTGGCACCCACAGAGAAGAGAAAACAGACGCTCTTCCTTTGCATACTGAATCTCTGAGAGAAAGATTGGGTGTCTGACATTTTTGCTAGTGCAGAAACACCTAACAGGACACCAAAGCTGTGTCTTCAGGGGCTTTAGGTGTCCTGACATGAAATATTATTCTATTTTTAGTTTTTTGTTTGTTTGTTTTTGTTTTTTGAGACAGAGTTTCTTGTAGCTTTAGAGCCTGTTTTAGAACTTGCTCATGTAGACCAGGCTGGCCTCGAACTTTTTTTTTTTTAAAGTTTTTAAACTTATTTCAAAAGAGAATCTGGGTGATTAAATTTTATCCTCCATGCTGGATGCCCATAGGCAGCCATCACAAAGATTGCCCAGTAATATGTTGTGAAGATATCTGGGGTTAGTGGTATAGGTATTGCCTAGTGTAGAAGGGGCTCCTCTGAGTTTAATCTGGGGTCACCCCAGTCTCTCTTTTAAATGAGACAGTCTGGTCCACTGTGTAGCCCAGGCTGGCCTTGAACTTGCGCTTTCTTTGACTGTCTCCGGAGTCCTGGGCTTGCCCAGCCTGAGAATTCAGTATCTTTAGACAGCTTTTAGGAAACCCAATTGCAAAACAGTGGGTGAGACTATTAGCTGTTGGTCTAATGTACATGTATCACAGACCTGTCCTTGTCCATCCTTCCCTCATTTTAGGAAGGGTTTTCAAGTAGAGACCTGAAAAACCACACACACACACACACATACACACACCACTTACACAGACACCCACAGATACCATACAAACACACATACACAACACTTACACAGAGACACAGATACTATACAAATACACATACACACCACACGCACACACCACTTACACAGAGACACACACAGATACCATACACGCACACTCACACACAACACTTACACTGAGACACACACAGATACTATACAAACACACACACCACTTAAACAGAGACACACACAGATACTATACAAACCCCCCCCACACCACCTACACAGAGATACACATACAGATGCCATACAAACACACACATACCACACACACACACACAGAACTGATTACAAGGTTCCTGCTGCCCCGCTCAGAACTTCCAATGTCTAAACTCTCTCTTCCCTCTCTCCCTTCCCTCTCCCCCTTCCCTTGAGTTCTGTGCTGTTTGCCCCTGTAGAGCTGTTTGCAGTGTTCAGATCAGAGGCTGCTTGCCACCTCGCTGACCATGTTTTCCCTCTTGAAAGTGCTTCAAAAGAATTGCCCGTGTTCATTCACTTTAGAGCTAGAGCTGCTGCCTTGAGGGATAAGCTTAACATTCATAAACATTGGCGCTGTGCCAGTTTGCGTTTGTGAGGCTTTGGTTCTTGGTCCTCACGTGGTTCCCGGTGCGTTTGAAGTCGGGAACCGTGCTTCCGGATGAGCGCTGACATGATGCGCCATGTAGGAAAACGTTCTCATGTGCCGAAGATTTCCAGGGTATGGAGATGTGTTCGTCGGAGTATGCGAGCGGCCACATTAGGTCGGACTTAGGGCTTATTCCTTTAGTGTTCGGTGTCCTTTGGGGAAGGCGGTGCAGTGCACCCCTAGACACCAGTTTTACAAGGGTCCGAGCGTCTTGAACGTCTATCGTCGCGTAGTACCTTAAAAACTTCTCTGGCTTTCTCACCTCAGCGCAGCGAGAACTGGCATGGGTGTGTTGATTTTGCATCCTGGGGTTCCAGAAGGCCATGGTTGAAAGGATGCTGGGAGCCTCCAGGTCACGACGATCGCCTCTTTACTGTACACATTCAGGCTCAGAAAGTGTGGCACTGACGGATCTCGACACTTTACCCCAAGCCTTTGACTGCTTGCTTCCGTGCTACAGCGATGGCTCGCTGTCCTCAGACCCATCTAAATCTGTGCCTAGCTTGGCTGCTTTTTGCTAAAAAGCGTTCTCACCACCCACTTCTCTGTTTTCTGTGACCCTTTATCCATCTAGTTTATTCCTGCATTCAGCCTGCTCTCTCTGTCCAAATCCTTAAGCCCTGATTCTGGTCTAGACATTTCAAAGCATTTGCCCAAAATAGGTTGTTCCACAAAAAAAGGAGTAGAGTGGGGGAAAAAAAACCAAGCTCATAAATTACATAAAAAAGGGTTCCTTGGCTGGTGTCGGAACAGCTTCCTTTGAATTGCTTTGTTTGAAGTCAGTTTCCGTGCAGGAAGGACCTCCTGGCCTTTCTGGATGTGGGCAGTGAAGTCTGGAGAAGGAGCTGTGGCTGTCACACATCCTGACTGTTGGTGCCTCCAGGACCCTCTTGAGAAATTGTGTTTCTCCATAACTTCTGGTGTCCCTTCATTGCCCGTCTTTAGGTCCACAGTGCTCTGACTGTGCTGAGAATATATGTCCTGCGTGGGTAGATATGCTGAAGATAGCACTGTGTGTCTGTCCCAGAGAAGGACTGGGAGCCACACCTTTTCCATACTTACCAGCCAGTGTGGTGCCCACAGCTGCCCCATTGTGTCTTAGCGTATAACCTGTGCGTGTGTTCTTCCACGTCACTGTGAGTGCCCCACCCCCACCTGATGTGGGAGCTCCTTCTGTCTATGTGTTGCTTTCATTGGTTAATGAATAAAGAACTGCTTTGAGCTTATGGCAGGAAGAACAGAACTAGGTGGGGAAAGCTAGGCTGTATGCTGGGAGAAAGAAGGTAGAGTCAGGGAGAAGCCATAGATCCTCCACCTGAGACAGATGCTGAGAACATTACCCACTAAGCCACTGCCACGTGGCGATACACAGATTAATAGAGATGGGTTAAATTAAGATGTAGGAGTTANGGAAGAACAGAACTAGGTGGGGAAAGCTAGGCTGTATGCTGGGAGAAAGAAGGTAGAGTCAGGGAGAAGCCATAGATCCTCCACCTGAGACAGATGCTGAGAACATTACCCACTAAGCCACTGCCACGTGGCGATACACAGATTAATAGAGATGGGTTAAATTAAGATGTAGGAGTTAGCCAATAAGAAGCTAGAGCTAATGGGCCAAGCAGTGATTTAATTAATACAGGTTCTGTGTGATTATTTTGGGTCTAAGCTAGCTGGGTGGCCAGAAACCAACAAGCAGCCTCTCTCCCTCCAACACCCACCTTCGCTGTGCCTTCAATTGTGTGTTTCAGGAATTGCATGTATTGAACCAAACCTGATAGGCCTCTCTGTTTATTTAGGTTTTTTACACCCCCCCAGTGAAGTTTTACTATGTGATTTATGCGTGAAAGTCTTTCCCATGTTTTACATTTTCCTGGGTGTTTATGGCTCTTGTGGTCATTGTGATGGGATTGTTTAGTGCCTCTGTTATCGCTGTGTCTGGTATATCAAGAAGGGCTTGGTTCTGTGTTTGTTCATAGATGGCTCTTGGTTGCTCACCTGAACTTGCTGTGGGAACCTGACATCATCAAATGGCTTTCAATAGAGTAGGAATTTCAGCATGTATTGAAAATGTCATATTGCATTTTAATTTACCAACTGTATACTTTTAGAAGTAAGGGAAGGTGACTTCTAGCTTTTTAATACATTATATAATATGTATTATATTAATGAATATAATATTCATTGGTTTATTCATCAAGTGTTTGGATACCTACTACAGTGTCATAATAATAGTGAGTAGAGATGATGTGGAAGGGGTGCCCACTGGAGAGAGAGAAAGAGAGAGAGAGAGAGAGAGAGAGCCCTTGGCAGGTAGCTCACTGATCTCCCAGAGAGTTAGGTAGGTGGCTTACAGCTGCCTGTAATGCAGCTTCAAGGGCTCTCCCCACTCCTCCCCCAGTGCACACACGTGGCACATACTCAGGGACACACACACACAGAAATGAAAAGAAGTAAGTCAGGAAACCGAGCGAGACTGTTGAACCCCGAGGGGTGGTGTTCTGCATGGTGGGCTGAGGGGGGCTTCGGTCCTCACTGTGGAACTAGTGGCTTGCCGGAAGCCAACGTGAAGGTGCTCATTTTAGGTCAGGATGCCCTTCTCACCCAATCTGCCCGAATAGGGAGAGGACTGCCTCTCTGTTGCTCCTAGACACCTCACTTCCAGGTTCCCTGCCACCAGCACCTTTAGTTCAGGTAGTCCCCCACGGCTTGCCTCATGGACTGTTTGACTTTATGATGGCGTGATAGTGAGATGCATTCTGTGGAAACTGTACTTTGAATTTTGATTTCCCCCCCAGGCTAGCAATACATAGCTTGTTGCTCTGTCCAGATGAAGGCCAGAACAGGAGCCAAGACTCCCCTTAGCCACATGGGCAGCAGGGTAGAGAATTACCCTACAGTGTCCTGCATTGCGATGCTGGGAACTTCTGGGGGCTGGTTCTCGCAAACACATCTTCAGCTCAGGATATTTTGAGCTTCAGATGGTCTTATGGAGACTAAGCTCCACCATCGTCAGTTGAACAATTGTACTGCTGCTGTCCTTGCCGCTGACTGCTGTTTCTGTTGGGCATCTGAGATCCCGTGAATTAGCTGTCTTTGCTTGGCAGTCCAATCTGCGCCTTTTGGGGGGTCTGTCTCAGCAGACCCAAGGGCAGGGTGGGTGGAGGGTGGAGGGCGATCTGGAGTCCCCTGAGGTCCTCACACCTTGTTCACCTATAGTCCAGCTGTTTGGTCGTCAAGGCTTTGCACTTGGGGCAAAAACCCTATTGGAGCTTTCCATTGAGTTCAGGCTTCTTAAAGAAGTGAGAAACAGTTTGGGGCACCGGTGCTGGTCAGGGCACCCGCTTTGAACCTTGGCTTTTGTATTTAATGTTGCTAGCTCGTGTCTGTGGCCTTACTGTCAGTTTAATGTCTACCTGTTCCTCGTCTACAAAATGTGACACAGAATCTTGTCTGGGCTGTTGTAGGGATTGTGTGAGGTGTGTGCGCACGCACACGTGGGTACGGTCAGCCCGGAACAAGGACTCTATATTAGTTTTTGTCGCTCCGCCTTCTGGAGAATGGATTCCTAAGGCTACTCCTCCCTCAGATATTCAAATCTGTTCGAATCCAAGGCACGTGTACAAACTCCAAGCAGCACAGACTTTGACATGTACTTCCCGGGGAGGCGTGTGCAAAGGAAGCCGGCAGAGGAGAAAATATGGATAGTGATTGTTAGGATAGTAGAAGAGCACTTGTATCGTTACCTTTTAATACTTTTTCCCTGACCACTGATCACGTCACACAACCATGGGAGAAGGAGAGGCTAAACTCGCCTTTGCCAAAGTGCTTCCTGCCGAGGGATGGCCAAAGGATCGCCAGGCGTCCTGGCGCTGGCAGCCTCTGTGAGTGGAGCGCTTTCCCGTGGTGTTTAAGAGTTGCAGAAATGCAGTGGTGTTTGGCTGTGCACAGACAGCCTTGACAGAAAGCCTTCAACATTAGCAGGTGGGCTGTGCGCTCTGGGAGCCCCTCTTCCTTTGAGAGTCCGCTTCCGGTGTCATTTTCCTCTTGGTCCCTGTGTTCCCGCCAGGGCTCCTAGTCACCTGCTACTTCTTTGCTCTCTCCCATCCCTTTCCCCCTTAAAAGCCTCTCTTTGAATTCCCGGCTTTGTCTCTCATGTTTGCTGTCATGCAGGAATGGTGCATCTGCTCAGAGAGCAAATTTGGTTTCCTGTGCCACGGTAAAAATCCTTTTCACCGTCTAAATCGTGGCCCTTTATTTAGTCACACCTAGAACCAGCAAGTGAGGTTATGAACGAATTAAGCCTAAGGTTCCAGTAGCACCTGGTGTCTTGCCAGGTTGGTCTCTGAAAGGAGGGGCTGGGCTTGAGTTTCTCTCTGCCTGTTTCCTTGTGGGTTCGTCTGCATGGCCACCATGGTGACCATATCAGAACGTTTGAACTTTTCCATACTGGTGGAGTAGAATTCTGGAAAATTACCCAGTGGATTTTCACAAAGAGACCATGCCAAATCTGATAAGTTGCCTCAAAAACCGCATGGCTTTTCATTGCTTTCACGGCCCCGTCCATCAAGTTTCCCAGCCTCTCTTGCGTTCCTCGCTTTCTGTAATCATGCATGGAGAACTGCTCTTTTCTGGGAAGTTTATCTACAGGAATTGGTCGTAGTACTGTCTCAAAAGAATCCCTCCAGGCCTCGAGGTAGATGGAGAGCAGCCTGGCGTCCGGGGAAGAGTTACTGACTCGAGGAATACTGCTGATTTCAGGGAGCATGCAGTTGAGTTGGCTTAAAGGACCAGAAATAAGGCCTGCTTTTGAAACCCTGTTCTGGACTTTGTTGGTCACCTGGAATTTGAATGTAACAAAGGTATCTACATTAGTTCTTCCTTTGTCTTGAGTCTGTTACACCTGCAGCAGGATCAGTATGATCAATAGTAGTAGGGTTTATTGCTTTTCAGATTTCTTCATCATAAGAGTTTTTTCATCTGAGTGTGGCCATGAGTACAGGGATATCTGTCTGTCTGTCTGTCTGTCTGTCTGTCTGTCTGTCTGTCTGTGCTGCTCAGTGAGTGGTATAGAGCCACGCAGGAGATGGCATGGCCTTGCAGGTTGATTTCCAGAACTCTGATTCTGTGACGTTGAATTCCCCTGAGCATGGCAAGGCTAAGGCGTGAGACCTCAGGAACTCACGCTTGTTCTTCCTTGGCAATTTGAAACCAAAACCCAGATGCAGGGGAAGAGCTGAACGCAAGTTGTACCATCCTGTGCCTGAGGGTTGACCTGTTTGGTATCAGTGGCCCTGGGATGTAGTTCCTGAGTAGGTCTATGTCGCCCCAGCAGTCTTTGGGCTGCCAGTGGCGACTTGGTTCGCCTTGGCCTTCTGTGTGATCTCTTCCAGCTTTCAGCCCCGGCACGTGCCTGGTGAGCTTTCCTTACTAGAACTGTCCGTCTTGGTTGATGCCCTGAGGGTCTCACACCAAGCATCACAAAGAATAATCAGGTGTAGGGGAAGCCGCCTTTATGGGAGTTTGTGCTGGGTTTGCAGCAATGTGCCAAGGGAGTAGAATGTCAGCCGAAGGGATTTAGGACTTTGGTAGTAAACGTCTAGCTTGTCCCCACACCCTTGACAGCGTATGAGATTATGAGAGCTCTCTGGGATATTTTAGAATCGTCTTTAAGAACATCACACAGCATTTGGAAAGCAGGGTTCCCAAAGGTGCTCATCAGAGACTGCACATCCTGACCTGCACAGGCTCAGGCCAGACAGAATCCCAGCCCTGAGAAGGGGAAGTGGACACAAGGTCCCACCTGTAACCAGTAATACCTGCTGGGAGAGGGACATTTCTCCAGTGGAGTGTTGCTGGTACACGAACCTTCTGCACCCTGGGTAAGGCTCATGAGTAGTTGGCCAACACAAAACTGATTATCTGTCTGTCTGTCTGTCTGTCTGTCTATCATCTATCTATCCATCCATCCATCCATCCATCCATCCATCCATCC
>LOJH01045682.1:0-13549 GCA_001685095.1 Ellobius talpinus
TTCTTTTTTTCTGGTAGTGCTGGGAATTGAACCTAGGGCCTCACACATGCTAGGTAAGCATTATGCTACTGAGCTCCGTCCCCAGCCCAGGGATTCTTGATGAGGAAAAATATATTTTTACCCACTTCTAATTACATTTTCCTCTAAAGTGTGAATGTAAGTAAAAGCCACAGTGGCTTTAGCAGTGTGGCACTTTATCATTCAAATAAATGACAGAATTTTTTTCCTATATGACACCACAATTCTTGTATGTAGTGACCACTTGTGGGTATGGATCCATTGGATCTGATGCTATGTTTATTAGACCCTCTACTGTATACATGACTTAATGCACCTATAAATAAGCACATATATTGCTATATCACAATGATTACTCTCTTAGTACAATGATGTCTTTAATTTTTTTATTTTAAGGAAGGGTACATAGGTTCATCAGAAGCTACAAGTTTCCCAACTGTGCCTTAGAGTATCTCAAAGTCCAGGGTTCCACAAAACATTGAGAAATCCTGCTTTAGAACAGACCGTAAGATAAATTGGAAGGCAAAAGAGTGAGCATTCAGATAGACCAGGCCCTAGTAGAACTCCTGTTGCTATATCCTTCCAGATGTTCTGCCAGCCTGTTCTGCCACGGAATAGAAGGAATGTCCTAGGTACCTTCACTATCTTTCATTGAAGAGAATTTCTCACTAATTGTTTACTGCCCATTGTGTTTCTTTAGACCCTAATGTTCTTAGCACCAAAATGCAGCTCAGCAGGTTACAGTCCATCTTCCCATGGATGTATCCCACTGCTGTTTTATACCTAATCAATAAAAGAGGAAAATAACGTGTCCCCCGCAGCCACCACCTCTGCAGATCTGTCATTACCTGGAGCACGGGCTCTCCGTGGATGAGTTTCAGGTGTCTGGAGGAGCTTCAGATGAGCTTCATCCTTCCCCACGTCCATCTCGGCACACCACCTTCTTGGTATTCACTCTGACTTCACCAGCGCCCTAAAAGCTTTTTTTAAAATGTCAAAAGTAACACTTATTTTGGTTGTGAGCCTAGCCTTTTAACGGCTGAGCCATCTCTCCAGCCCCAAAAGTAACACTTAAAAACACACACACACACTCAAGTTTGCTTGTCACTTCCCGCCTAAAAGTTTTATCTGGTTAGACCACAGCTGTGAGCAAATTCCACTTTTCTTTATCACACTGCACAGGTGTGAAGGGGGAAGTGGCTGGGCTGGCCCTGTCATCCTGCAAGCTCCATATTTATCCAGGGAACCCCCTCTGGCACAGTCTGGCATGTGTAGCCTCCTGCCTAGCAGCCGTGTGGTTCCTTGTGCCAGCATGTACCTGGATTCCTTTTTAAGGCACCGGATGACTGGGGGTTGTGCACTCCAGGCTAGAGTGGTGGCTTTTTTATGAATGGAGATGACTGAGTGTAGAAAGAACCCTGGGTCTAGGTTCTGATCAACTCAGTGGCCCAGAGCAACCCACATCCCTTTCCTGTGCCTCTGTTTGCAAAATGTGTCTCTCCTGGCATTTTCTTTCTCTTTATGTACATATGAATGTGCATACCTTCTCCTATGTGTGTATAGTAAAATACATATAAAGGGGGTGACCAGCCAAATGTGGTGGTGCACATGAGTTTCCTAGGGAGTTTAAACTATAACTCGATCTGCCAAACTCTAGTTACTTTTTTTACTTGTTTGCTTTGAGACAAGATCTCCTCCACAGCCCAGGCAGATCTCAACTCACCATCCTCCTGCCTCAGCTTCCTGAGTGCTATGATTGCATACATGTGTCACCATGCTAACTGAGGAATAAGTTCTTAGACAGAGCAAACACCCAAGGCCCTGCCACTAAACTGTATCTTTGTGCTGAATGAGCAAGACTTATGCTCCATTCTATTTCTTAGTTCCTTGATCTTTCTCTTATGTAAACCAATTAAAGTTCAGGTAACTCGGAGGCAGGGTGCTAGTCAGAGGAGCCTTGTAGAGAATAACAACAGGCATTTTCTACAATCTACCTCTTAAATTTTTTGGATTTTTCATGTATAGGATTAAAGGTCTCAATACAAATTTTAAAATTATGTGTTTTATAATCTAAACCAGCATTTTAAATGTTCTGATGTTTGTTTTTTGTTTTGTTTTGTTTTGAGACAGGATCTCTCTACATAGCCCTGGCTGTCCTGGAACTCAGTATGTAGGCCAGGCTAGCCTATAACTCACAGGATTCTGTCTGCCTCTGCTTCCTGAGTGCTGGGATTAAAGTCATGTGCCACCATGTTTTGCCCAAGAATGTTTTAATTCTTAATAGTTGGGTGATAGTTCAATACTAACTATTGTAGACTAGTTATTGTGAAATCCTTCTGAGAACACCTTCAGAGGATGGCAGAGGTACTTCTAAATCAGATTTTCTCCAGAGCTCTTGACACCTGTTCAGGGAGGTAGCAGACTAGACAGGATGTCCACTCTGTGCTACCTTCTGAGCAAAACTGTCAGGTTATAGAAGTGGGCACTATAGTCCCTGACATCTGAGTACTCCAAAGGGACAGACAACATGTTTTCATTTCTTAAAATCAGGGTCTAATGCATCCCAGGATGAGTTTTGAACATCTGATCCTTCTGCTCCCATCTCCCAAGTGCCAGGAGTCCTGGAATTACAGGCGGGCACCACCACACCCTTTTGGTGCTGAAATGGAACCTAGGAACTCATGAATGCTAAGCAAGTACTCTACCAACTGAACCACATTGCCAGCCCAAGGACACACATCATTATTGAAAGGAAATAGAACTTGGGTCTTTTGTGCTCATGACAACTCCCCAGGACCATTCTCTGTCTCTGCCCCACTTTCCTTGTATCTAGAAGCAGGGCAAAGAGAAACTCCAGAGGGTGGGGCCTCAAGTTAACAAACTGAGGGTGATGCTGGGTGGGGGAGATCAGTGGAGATACTTTGGAGGGAACTAGATTGGAAGCCAGGCAAGGTGTCTCTAGCGTGATAAGCAGTCAAGAGCGGGAATTTGGGACAGAAATCACCACACTGTTATTTTGCAAGCCTGACTTAGGGTCCCTCTGTCTATAGAAAAGTTTAGCTTTTATTACCAGAATGTGAGAGTTTTGCATTCTACCTATAAGGCCAGATCTTTTAAACAAAAGCTGCCTTATTTTAGAGCTATGTGCATATGTACACGAACCCTCCCTCTGGGCTCAAACTCTTGGCAGAATGGGCAAATAGCAGTCTGGAGTCACCTGTTTTGTCCCCATAACATGATCTTGAAAGAGGCTTGGCCCCTGTCATCTCCATAGTGCCTACACTGCAGTGAGTGGGGATGGCTTCCTGTGATGAGGGACAGTGGCCGCTGTGACTTACTTAAAACAGTACTATCAGTCATCCTAGAATTCTTGCCGTTGCCACTCACCCAATGCCCAGCTCTAGGAAGCTGGGGGAGGAGTGTGGAAAGTGTAAGGTCATCCTGAACTAAGTGAGGCCTGTTTAAAATCAAAATAGAAAATCCCTGGCATTATGTAGTTTTCAGGTGTTTTGTTTTGTTTATTTGTTTTTTGTTTATGTTTGGTTTTCTGAGACAGGATATCTTTCTGTACCCCTGACTGTCCTGGAACTCTTTCTGTAGACTAGGCTGGCCTCTAACACAGAGATCCACCTGCCTCTGCCTCCCAAGTGCTAGAGTTAAAGACATGCACCACCACCGCCCAGCAATAGTCTACAGTTTAAAAAGAAGGACAGAAAGCAAGTAATATCAGTGAATCCGATGACAGTAATAGGAATGCAGGGATAAGAATAAAGGGACAGGGGTCCTGTGTCGATGAATGCCTGCATGTAAAAATGTATGGATAGGGGTCACTGTGACTCCCTGTGTCACACTGCAGCTCCCAGGACCAGATTTTCCCTTTCTTCCTTTTTCACCCTTTTTCTCTTAAATTTTATTTTTGTTTTATTCTGGGAGAGAGGGAGATGGGTGGGATCGGGAGGCATGATGTGAAAGACAAAGAATAAATAAAAAGAAAGTTAAAACAAAAGGAAGCTGGGCGGTGGTGGCGATGCCTTTGATCCCAGCACTCGGGAGGCAGAGGTAGGCGGATTTGTAAGTTCTAGGCCAACCTGGTCCACAGAGCGAGTTCTAGGACAGGCTCCAAAGCTACACAGAGAAATCCTGTTTCAAAACAAACAAACAAACAAAAAATAAATAAATAAGAATAAAGGGATGTTCAGTGGTGGCTGCTGGTGGCTGCTGTGGGAGAGTGAAGCTTGACTTGGGGAGGAAGGAGAAGACCCAGGATGCTGACAGCTCAGAGATCTCCCAGGCAGAGGGCCTAAGGAGAGGGAGGGATAAGGAGAAGGCTCAGGCCTATTGGACTGGACAGCCATGGATGAGTTAAGCAGAGAACTAACACAATCTGACTCCTGACTTTAAAAGGTGGTTCTGGCTTCTGTGTGGGCTGAGAAGGAGGTGAACCAGGGAGAGCAGTCAGAAAGGCATCTCCATGATCCAAGTGACAGATGACGCGGCTTGGACTTCAAGGGTGATGCTGAAGCAGTGGTCAGAAAATAGCGCGGTGGCCGCGTTTAACTTACAAATGGGGTGTGGGTTGAAAAAGCCAAAGACAAGGGTTTGGTTCTGAAGGGCTGGGAGGATGGAGTCGTTCTGACCAGGAGGAGAAGATGTGGGGAGATAAGCGGTATAATACGAATGTGCTGTCCCAGAGCGAGAGCACAGCCAGGGGAACAGTCAAGGGACGGAGAACCGGAAGAGCAGGGTGGACTGGAAGCCAGATGGAAGGTTGTTCAGTTGCGGAAGACTGATGTCTCCCTTAAACTTCACATCAGACTTTGCTGGTGTGAAGTAAAGGAGGCCCTGGAGACTGCCCGAACAGTTTCTTTCCTAACAATTCAACCCAGCTAATTACAGGCTGTGCATCCAGGGAGGTTAAACATAGATTTGGCTGTGGACATACAGGTTAGACCAGATACATAATTTGCTGAGGCCCCAGGGCAAAATGGAAACCCAGGTCTCTTCCTTTAAACATCATTAAGTTTTTTCAAGATGACAGAAACAGACAATTAACCTAGCACAGGGCCTCATTCAGCATTTTGCTGGGTCCTTGCAGTATGCTTACAACACAGCTCTTACTGTCTGTCCTCCCTTCTCAAACCAAGATACTCCATCAGGACACTGGTGTAACTAAGGTCACAGAGCTAGGCTGACAGTTTGAGCTTGGAAACTGGGCCTTCAGCCTTCAAACCCGGCCCTTCGTGAACTTTACGAAGCTGGGTATCAAGAGAAGGGACGGTTCTCCTGTCTGCCCACCTGGAGCAGGTCTAGCTAAGGAGAGAGGTCTTGGCTGAGCCTTGCTGAATCCCAGAGGGACTGGAAATGTGAAAGAGAAGGAGGCATACAGCTGAGAACCTCTGCTGGAGGTCTGTATGGAGGCAGCTCAGTCCTGGAGCAGATGTAATTTAGTCAATAGCAAAGCTGATTAGAAAAAGATAGCATCATTTTAGGCTAGTTGGGAGTCTTTGTTGTTCTTTTAAAAAAATCATTTATTTGAGTGTGTGTGTGCATGCGTGTGTGTGTGTGTGCGTGCGTGTCCATATGCACCCTGGTTCAGACTCCTTACATCATATAGATTCCAGGGATTGCACCAAGTGTCGGGCTGGGCAGCAAGTGCCTTTACCCACTGGGCCATCTCACCAGTCCTAGATTTTGATCCTCCTACCCCAGCTTCCCAAGTTGCTAGAATTACAGGCCTGCATCCCTGACTGACAGAATTTTAGAACCCTTTAAAGCATGAGAGCCTTGGTCTGCTTAGAGCCATCACTTTTCAGCTAGCTCGGTGCTGTAGCAGCAATGTGAGCAGGGTCTGAAGTCGCCCAAAAGAGCAAAGGGCAAGGGCTGAGGCATTTCCTCATAGAGTAATTGGGATATAGTCATGTCATTCTTTCCCTTCCTCAGTTTCACTCCCTGTAAAACAGAAAAGCAAAGCAGAATCTCTGAGGATTAAGAAGCCCACAAGTGCTCTTTAGGAAATGAGAAGATCTCTGCAGATGTGAGGCCCACACTCGTGGGCAACATTCATTGCGTGCGGAGAGCTCCAGCAAGGCACCTGGGCCTGTTCCTAAAGCACGCTGGGGTGGGATTGTTCAGGGAGGAGTCTCACTCTGTAGACCATGCTGGCCTCCAGCTCACAGAGATCCACCTGCCTCTGGCTTCCAAGTGCTGGGTCAAAGGCGTGTGCCACCACCTCCCGGCTGCCCTCCTTTCTTGACAGAATACTTTCTGAAACTTCTGGTTGTTCCTCAGAGAATGGAAGGGGCTTGCTGGCTCCTGTTTCCCTCTCAGTCTGTGGTTATGTGATAACAAGGGCTGTCTCTAGTCACCCAGATGCTGCCCTGCACACACAGATAATGTATTCCACAGCTGTAGAACAGCTGAAGCCTGGCTTCCATCTAGCCACCATTATCTTAGAAGTATAAACTTATACTTCTAATATTAAATTTGATACTGTATTGTGTGTATTCCAATGTGTGTATGCAGAAATATTAAAGTATTTAATGGTAATTCAGCTAAGCGTTGGGGAGTAGACATTAGGGGAGGGATACTCACTTGGGGAAAGACACCTACCTGTGTTTCTCTCAAGACAGCATCTGACATCTGTCTATTTGTCCCTGAATGATGAAACTAATAGTGCGTCTTCAGGTCTTTCTCCCACACCGCTTCACCGGGTGAGAAGTGGAGCTGAAAGGCAGGGCGCATGTCCAGCAAGGTGCAGAGTTCAGCACTCAGCCCTGCAAACACGCGCATGAATGGCAAGACCTCCCGCTGCCTGTCCCTCCCATGCACCTACAATCTAGCTTTTCCTTGCACCTAAGACATGGGTGTTCCTAAGTGCGAAAGCTAGCGGTCCCTGTTCTTCAGCGTTTCTGTAGCCAGCGTACTCTGAGCACTTACTTCCTTGTAGCTCGCTAGGCTAGATGACGGTGGTTTCTCAACGGTGTTCGTCTCCACTCTCCTCTTCCTCCTCACAGGCTTGCTCTTTCACTCCCTAACTGTGCCAGGAGTTGGCTGAGGATGCGTCCCTGTTCCTCTTGGCTTTATCCTCTCATCTTAGAAGCTGAGTCGAGGGGCTGGAGAGATGGCTCAGAGGTTAAGAGCATTGCCTGCTCTTCCAAAGGTCCTGAGTTCAATTCCCAGCAACCAGCTGCGTCGACCATCTACTCTCAGCTATTACGGCTATGCAGTGCAGTAGTACCAACATAAATGAGTACAAAGATCCCATTGTCAAGTATTCCCTGATGATCATTCTTTGTGGCCAAGAGGTCTCACGATGCTTAAACCATAGTGGAGCTGAGGCTATGCTCAGCTGATAGAGTGCTTGCCTATCCTGCGTGATCTCTTGAATTTGACCCCCAGCACTGCATAGAACAGGTGAAGTACTACATCCCTATAATCCCAGGATCAGGAGAACCAGAAGTTCCAGGCCATACTTGACTACAGAGTGTGAGTTCAAGGTCATCCTGGGCTACGTGAGATTCCCTCAAAAAAAAAAGAAAAGAAAAAAAGAAAAGAAAGGAAAAAAGCAGGAAAAGACAGAGAAGCGACATCTAAACAAGATAAAGGGAAGCAGTCAAAGACTTCTTAAGAGAGATCATCTTGATATTATTTGGGGGATGAACAGAAAATATATTTTTTGTCAGGATTGAGCTTGAACCCAGGGCCTTGGACATGCTAGTCAAGCACCCTACTCCTGAGCTATACCCTGGGCCTTTTCTTTCTTTTTTTTTTAATGACAAGGATTTTTGTTTTGCTTTTCTAAGACTTTTTATTTTGAGACAGATTGCTCACTAAATTGCCCAGACTGGCCTTGGATTTACTCTGCAGCCAAGTAGGCCTTGAATTTGTAACTGACGAGACTAAACCTCCAAAATAGCTAGGATTTGTGATTCAGGCTGTGCCACCCAGGCCCATATTTTCCTCTTGCTGCTCTTCCTTCTTCTGCTCCTTCTCTTTTCTTTCTTATACAGGGTCTCACTATGTACAGCCTTGCCTTGCCCAGAACTCACTCTGTAGGACAGGCTGACCGCTGCTTCCAGAGTGCTGAAGCTAAAGGTAGGTGCCACCACGCCTGGCAATCCGGCTTCTTAAACAGCCCCATAAACCCTAACTTGCCAATGTCCCTCCATCATCCTTGTTTCTCCTCATACCGCCTCTACCTTTCCCACCACTTTGTTAGAAAGGATGGGGAAAACCTCAGAAGAGGTTTATTACCCCTCTACCTTTGCTCACTCTCCCAGCCCATCCTGAACAAACAGCTTGAAGATTTCCCCTATTGCTGGCATTGAACCCACCATCACCCTGCTTAGAATCCCATAAAGTCTCAGCATGCCTGTGGAAGAAAGACTAACCTTCGTCTAGCAGATAATGTCAGCTTTCCAGTGTTCTCTCCTATTCCAGTCAAATAGCACTACTTGCCTTCCCTATTTCTCCTTGGATCTTTCCAGCATGCCCAGTACCTTTGATTAGCCTGTACTCTTCCCTGTGCCCAGCCATCCGGGCAGCAAGTGTCTCCATCACAAAGCCTTTGGTGATGCTGACCAGATGATGAGCTCATAGTAGGTACCCAGCCTTACCTGAATAACCTCTGCCAGCCAATATTATTCCCATTTCACTGGTAAGAAACTATAGTTTAAATAACATCCCATAATTTCAAAAGAGACAGAGCTAAGACTCAAAACCAAGCCTGTCTGATTCTACAATTCCACTGGCTTTTTCTATCTAGAATGAGCTCTCTTTTCAGAACCATGATTTCACTAACAAGCACATATTTTATTTTTCATATATAAATACATCTGCTATGCTATATGCATTCACCAAACATTGAATAAATTTCTGCTGTCATTTTTTTGGCAGGGGTTGGGGGAGGTTTTGAGGCAGGGTTTCTCAGTGTGGCCCTAACTGTCCTGGAACTAGTTCTATAGACCAGGTTGGCCTTGAACCCACAGAGATCTGTCTGCCTCCTGAGTGCTGGTATTAAAGGTGTGCGCCACTACTGTCTGGCCTGCTGTTTATTGGAGACCAGACCTTTCATGCAGGTTGGCCTTGAGTTTGCCACCCTCACCTCCAGCATCCCAAGTGCTGAGAGTATACACCAGCATCACCATACCTGGCTACACCCTGATCCTTTTATATTGATATATCTATGTTCTGAGGGTAGAGAGGGGTACCTAATGCTGCTACCATGGAACTGAAAAGGTGAGGACATTACATGTTGTAGCCTACGATGACCCTGGCCTTGGTCATCAGCCAGAACTGAAAGGATAACAGAGCTCTCTTTGATATAATAGCTTCTTGTATTTTTTTCCTGATAGGGATATATTCTTCACTTTATTTCACATAAATAATAGTAATAACTAATATATATTAAGCCTTTGCTTGCTGTATCCTAGCTACTGTCCTACTTACTTCATGTATGGTAAAAAACTCTTTATAGCATCCTTCCAGGCTGGTACAACTGAGGTCTCCATTGTATAGAAGAAGCCACTGAAGCACAGGCACTAAAACCAAGCCCTAGGTCCACTCATTGCTGTGATAAAACACTCTGGACCAAAAGCAGCTTAGGAGAAGAAAGGGTTTCCTTTAGCTTCTGAGTTACAGTCCATCATTGAGTGAAGGGAAGGAACTGGAAGCCAGGCATGCTTGCTATTCCATAGTATTACCGAGGAACTCATCCACAACCAAGGAAGTACAGCAGAAACCATAGGAGTGGAGCTTTACTGGATCATGAAACCTCATACTTAACTAGCTCTCTTATACAGTCCAGGACCATCTGTCTAGGGAACGGTGCCACCCACAGTGGGCTGGGTCCTCCTATATCAATTAACAATCAAGACAATCCCCCACAGACATGCCCACAAGACAACCTTGTTGTGGGATAACTCTTCTGTATGCTGTGAATATATGTTGTGCTCATTGGTTGATAATAAAAGCTGCTTTGGCCTATAGCAAGGCAGAATATAGCTAGGCTGAAAAGTCAAACTGAATACAGGGAGAAAGGACAGAGTTGGGAGAGACACAAACCAACTGCCCAAGAAACAAGATGCCAGTGGACCGGTAAAAGTCACAGTCACATAGCAATGCATAGATTATTAGAAATGGGTAAATTTAGTTGGGGAGTGGTGGTACACACCTTTAATCCCAGCACTAGGGAGGCAGAGGCAGGTGGATCTCTGTGAGTNGGTTGATAATAAAAGCTGCTTTGGCCTATAGCAAGGCAGAATATAGCTAGGCTGAAAAGTCAAACTGAATACAGGGAGAAAGGACAGAGTTGGGAGAGACACAAACCAACTGCCCAAGAAACAAGATGCCAGTGGACCGGTAAAAGTCACAGTCACATAGCAATGCATAGATTATTAGAAATGGGTAAATTTAGTTGGGGAGTGGTGGTACACACCTTTAATCCCAGCACTAGGGAGGCAGAGGCAGGTGGATCTCTGTGAGTTCAAGACTGGGTCTACAGAGAGAGTTCCAGATCAGGCTCCAAAACTACACAGAGAAACCCTGTCTCAAAAAACAAACAAAACAAGAAATGGGTAAATTTAAAATGTAAGAACTAGTTAGTAATAAACCTGAACTATAGGCCAAGTAGTTTGTAATTAATATTAGGCCTCTGAGTGATTACTTAGAAGTGACTGCTGTAAGGGGCAGGACAGAGAAACCTTGGTTTATACAACCCAATCTGCGCAGTTCCTCAAGTGGGCCCTCCTCCAGGGGTTATGACATGTTGACAGTTAAAGCTGTCTAGGATAACATCCTCGGTGACAAAGATAGACAATTTGGACAGAGAGGCTGGCCCTGTCCTTACATACCTTGCTCTCCTGCCTCTCAAGTCTATTCCCCTGGTGCTCAGTACCATAGAAGACAACATATCTTCCTTCCTAGTCTCCTTTTTGCCTTTCCCTCCATCACATTTGGTCTCTCTCCACTCATTTTATGCCCACAATTATGGCAGCTGCTGGGTACACAAAGGCTACTCCTCCTGCCCTTCAAAACCTAAAGATAGAAAAGTAAGAGAGGAGCACACCTTTAATCCCAGCACTTGGGAGGCAAAGGCAGGTGAGACTCTGTAAATTCAAGGCATGGTCTACAGAGGGAGTTCCAGGGCAGCCAGAGCTGCTATATAGAGAAATCCTATCTCGAAAACAACAACAACAACAAAGAGCCCTGTTCTCTTGCAGAGGGCCTGAATTTGGTTCCCAGCACCAGGATTAATAATAGTGATTAATGCTGGGTGGTGGTGGCACACCCCTTTAATCCCACCACTCAGGAGGCAGAGGCAGGCAGATCTCTGTGAGTCTGAGGCCAGCCTGATCTACAGAGCAAGTTCCAGGACAGGCTCCAAAGCTACAAAGTAACCCTGTCTCGAAAAACAAAACAACAACAATAAAAAAAAGTGACTTATTGACAGCTTCCAACACAGTGCCACAAAAGGTCTCCTCATTGTATGGTTTGTGCTCTCAATACTATTAAACAATCAGAAACACCAAATCACAAAGCTAAGGAGGCTTCCTTCATCTCCTAGACAAGGACCGACGTGGAGGCCCAGCGATAGATCAATGTCTGCTAGACTCAGAGGCAGCTGAAACTGACTGGCTGGCATTCTGAGGTCCCTGTTGGCAGCCCATCCACCTTGTCCCCTGGCCTGATGAAGCAGCAACACAATTTTCAGGTTGTTAATATTCTATCTTCGTTTTTCTTGCACTATTGCTTAATATTTGTCCTTGAATAAACTCGTTTTTCCATAAGTGTTTAAAATGGAATGTTTATGTCACTGCTGTGAGTAGGAAGCCCTAACCATCATCTCTGATACCGCAGGCCAGTGGCATGACAAGTTATATTTCTTCTAATATACACATTTAAATAAGTACCAGCCCTATCAAAATAAAAGCCTTCTCATCTGTTATACAGTAGATGTGAGGTCAGCCTGGGACTCATGAAGCCTTGCCTCAAAAATCAAAAGAAGCTGGGCATGGTGGTGCACACCTTTAATCCCAGCGCTCAACAGACAGAGGCAGGCAGGTCTCTGTGAGTCTGAGGCCAACCTGGTTTGCACTGTGAGTTCCAGGACAGCCAGAGCTACAAAAATTCTAAAGAGACCACTGCATGTGGTGGCACATGACTTTAAGCCCAGTACTTGGAAGGAAGACTGTGAGTTGGTGAGCAACCTGGTCTGCATAGCAAGTTCTAGGCCAGACAGAAATCCACAGTGAGACCTCGTCTCAAAAAAATTAAATAAAGCATTTTTTTTAGATTTATTTATTATTTGGGTAAATTTTTGAGGCAGGATTTCTCAGTGTAGCCTTGGCAGCCCTGGAACTCGATTTGTAGACCAGGCTGGCCTCGAACTCACAAAGATCCGCCTGCCTCTGCCTGGCTAAATAAAAAAATTTAAATGGAATGTTAAGTTTATTTTCCTGAGTATTTTCTTACTCGGGTGGCCTGCTCCTCATTTGCAGTGTTTCTTTGCGTCTGCACTATCACTTTGCTTTTGAATAATGTTTCCTTGTTACTTTGCAAATAAAGTAAAAAGAAAAAACACAACAGCAAACAAATAAAGAGGGCTATGAATGTAGTTAGTGGCCGAGTGATTGCCTGGCAATCCCCATCAGGTTAGGTTCCAGTACATAGTGTATGTTGGGAAGCTAAAACCCGAGGGGTGAAAAAAATCAGCAAGAACCGGAGCTTAAATTCAAGACATACATAATTTTTAAAATTTATTTGTGTGTTTGGTTTTTAATGAGGGAGGGTCTCCTTTATATAGCTCCAACTAGCCCCCCTCTCAAGACCTTTCCACCTTAGCATCCCTTGTGCTGGGATTATAGCCACACCCACTGCTCCCGGCTACTGATTTACCATCATAGGACTTGGAATCCGTTCTGAAATTAAACCAACTGCCTTTTGCTGGGGCTGCTTTATGCTTCAAAGAATTAGAGTGAAGGACCGAACTGATTCCCGCCGTTATCCAATCAGCTGTTCTCTGAGGTCAACAGTTGGATGCTCAGTTGTCCAGTTCTAGCTGGATTCACCTCTCGAATTTTAACTTCCCTACGTAGACTATGTACTAGAGCCTATCCGCATTCGTTTGGAAATTTCGACACTCTGCTTCTAGCAGATTCTGTCCCCTGGAGCTGGAGTTTAGAACTGTAATTACCTACAGCAGATTCTGACTCGTAGGAGACATTCCAACTCCGGTGACTGCCTGAGGATGCGGGGAAGGGACAGATGCACTCAGTACAGCCTCTGCGTGAACCAATGAGGCTCCTGGTGCCTCTTGGTGGACCAGGATGGTAACTGTGATTCTGACCGGTCTGCTGGGCCCTGAGCTCTGGCTCTGGTACTTCCCCTGGAGGGTTCTCTGATCTTCTGTTTCCTCTTCCCTTTGACTCCTCCTCTGGGTGACTTAAGCACTGAGAGTGTTTGCATACCAAACACTTAGCTAATTGATAGTCTATTGCCTTCTGCTCAACAAATGTTAGGGTTTTTCCTGTGT
>LOJH01045683.1:0-12972 GCA_001685095.1 Ellobius talpinus
TCCACCCACCTAAGGGCTGGCCTATCAAAGGCCAAGGCAGTTTCTTTATTAACTGGATGGAAGGATGAAGGGGATGGAGAGAAACATTGTGGGATTCTGATGGGGTTGTTTTTAGATGGAGGCATGAATAAACCTGGTGAATAAGGCAAGAAAAGATTTAAGAGTAGAGCGTAGACAGAGAGAGGTGAGACTGTATTCAGGGTGTTCTCAGAATATCCACATTCTTAGAAAGGAATGAATGAGAAATGGTTTGGCTATACCTCATGGTTCCCATCAGGGAGAGGATTTGAATTTTATTCTAAATGCTAGATACTATGCTACTATAAAAATTGGAAATTAAGCCCTGGAACAGAGCATCTACAGGACACAGAGATTAATAAATATGCCATGCCTGTTAACACTTCTGTGTTAAAGACACATAAGACAATATTGAATGTTCTGTGAACTCATATATTTATAAATATTGAAATGTTCTGTGAACTCATATATTTATAAAAACACATTTTTTAAAATTGAAAGATGCATTCTAAAGAAGAAATGCTCTCCTGCCCACTCTCAAGCAGGGAGGGGGAGGGAGGAGAATGAGTGGGGGAGCGGGAGGGGATTGGGAGGAGGGGAGGAAGTGTAAATTTTTGAATGGAAAAATAAAAAAAAGACAAAAAAAGGAAGAAGAAATGTTGATCTTCCTAGAATGGAGAAAAGTGGCTGAAAAGGACTTTAGCAACTCTATATGCTTTTAAAATTATTTGTGATGAGAATGACTAGTATTGCTAAATTGGAAAACAGATAAATAAAACTAAAGGTTATATTTTACTATCAGCAAACTTTTGTGTACCTAGAGACTTTGTACTATAACTTCCTCCTCCTGGGGGTACTTCTTTGAAATCTTAGGAGTACAATTTCTATAAACGACATATGAGAATACCACAAAAGCAGCCATTTCTGTCCCCGTTACACATAAATATCAAATGTGCTGTGGTTAGACCATTAGCATTAGATGGTAACTATACAATGAGGTATCCTAACTAAAACGGTTATTATTGCCAAGGGAGCGGGTTCTCAACTTACATACACAATAATACAATGTTAGACACAACAGGAGGAGTATCTAGACCTATAGAAAAGTGAGTCACAGTCAGACAGCCATCTCTAGGATCTCTGACTCAGGGAAGAACGGATTTAGATTCAGTGCTAACACATGCCTTCCTAGAAAGCTAATCCAATAGACACACACTGATGAGCAAGATGAAGTCCTGGTCTCCTAAGCTGTGCTATCAATCAGAAGGGGGAGAGGTAACAGGCATCAGCTGTTGTGGGGAGCGGCTGAAGTCCTGAGTGACTGTGTATAGTTGATGTGAGTACAGGCACGCCAAGGTCCCCAATATCTCAGACCCATGGGAATGGCAAAGCCTCCTCTGGGTCAGGCGCAGAAGAATAGAAAAGTCTTCTTCTGTTTTGAGTACAGATGTTATGAACAACTGACAGGTAGCTAACTAGTATATGCAGAAACAATTAACCACAGGTTCTTCCTTCCATATGACTGACGGCCACCTAAAACCACTCCTCTGCAGAGACCTTCTACTGAAATTAATAAGCCTGCTTCCTTCTCATTCTGCTGTATTTAACAAACCCACCTCCTCATCCATCCGTAAACAATAAACCGAACTCATCGCTCTGCCATATTTAGTGAACATGCTGAGTTTCCAGGCTGCTGGTGCCATCTCCATCACAGCACACATCCATGTACATGTATCTATCTATCCGTCTTTCATTCCATTGTCAGTCCCGTCAGGTCCATTGTAAAGCCATGCAAGTTATGACTGAATATCCATAGCCCTATGTGGTGGTTTGAATGAGACTGGCCTCATAGGCACGTATGTTTGAATACGTGGTCCCCAATTTGTGGAATCATTAGAGAAGGATTAGGTGTGACTTGTTGGGGACAAGCTTTGAGGCTTCAGAAGATTTGTGCCATTTCCAGAGAGACCTCTCAGCTTGTGGACTGAGACATATGCTCTCAGGGATGTGGGCCTGGACTGAGGCGTATGCTCTCAGGGATGTGGGCTCGGACTGAGATGTTCGCTCTCAGGGATGTGGGCCTGGACTGAGATGTTCACTCTCATGGATGTGGGCCTGGACTGAGATGCATGCTCTCAGAGATGTGGGGACTGAGATGCACGCTCTCAGGGATGTGGGCTCGGACTGAGATGCATGCTCTCAGGGTCATGGGCTTTCAGCTGCAGCTCCTGTCATTGGGCACCATACCTTCACGCCATCGTCATAGACTCAGACCCTCCAGAACTGTAAACCAAATGAAACTCTTTTATAAAATGGCTTGATCATGGCATTTTATCACACCAATAGAAAAGTAACTAGTACACACTGTAAGTGAATTCTCTTAATTCCAGGTTGGCAAAATACTGCATTCAGATACAATACAGAGAAGTAATGCTAAATCGTTGAAAATACATAGATCCTTTAAAAGATTCCCATAGACTCTTGGGTTAGAGAGATGGTTCAATGGTTAAGAGCACATACTTCTCCTCCTGAGTACCTAAGTGCTCCCAGCACCCACTTTGAGTGGCTTACAACTGCCTGTAACACCAGCTCTTGGGCCTCCAATGTCTTTGGTTTCTGCGGGCATCCACACTCATGTACACATACCTAAACACAGACAGACAGACAGACAGACACACACACACACATACACATACACCCTGCACATAATTAAAAATAATAAAGAATAAATCTTCTCTTTAAAGATTCCTACAGATCCTTTAACAATGAACACATTGTCAGTGTCATCTTTCTAATAAAGGGACTCATACTAGAGTAACCGATTTCATTTCCCTCCAACCGACACTGAAGATGGTCTTAAAATTTTGTTGAGATACTTGAATAATTCTATTTATAACAAACACTTCCAAGTAATTAATTATCTTAATTAGAAAAGTAAAATATGTAATATTGCCTAATTGCTGATTTGCAATCACAGCCAGAGTACAGTAATGAATGCTAAACCAAGTTTAAGTTTTTGTGTGAATTTTGATATGTTATAGTGTCTAAATTATACTTCTAAAATATAGTGCTCAAATCTAAATATATCTTGTCTCCTAACACAAAATAGGTATATGACATTGAGCAATTTCTTTAAGCCCTTTGTAGTAGTAGTCAGTTTCCTCACTAAAAACTGAGTTGATAAGATCGACTCCTAGTTACTCTAGTGGCACTACAGGCTGCTCTCCTATCGCTGAATACAATACCCACACAAGTCATTGGGCATGTAGAAGCTGAGGTGGTGTCTGCATGGAGCCTTCACCCTGACACACTCCTGACTTTGGTACAGGAAGGTTCTCTGTACACTACCAAATGAGAAGTGTAAATATCAACCCAGCCACAAACCCTCTGATCCACAGTGGTATCCTGCCTGCAAACTACGCTAGTGCAATGGCAGCACAAAGCTTGTGGGAGTCCCCAGTGTCTGGTGTGACTCAAAGCCCACTCCATGAGACGAAAGGCAGACCCAACACCAAGAACCTGAGACTGGAGACCCAAAGACCTAGGGTCAAACCAAATGCTATTGTTCTACTGAAAGCACTCAAATGACCCTAATGACATATGACTATACTCATAGATCAGTGCCTTGCTCAGCCAGCATCAGAGAAGCTTCCTTCTGTAGCAGATGGGAACAAATACAGAGACCCACGGCCAGACAATATGAAGAGACTGAGAGACCTTGGAACATTCATCCCTAAATGGAATGTCTTCATCAAATCCTTCCTCTCAGAGCCCAGGGATCACTCAGGAAGAGGAGGTAGAAAGAGTGTAAGAGCCAGAGGTGATGGACAGTAAGGAAACAGGCCTTCTAAATCAACAGACTCAATTGTATATGAACACACAGAGGCCGAAGCAACATGCACAAGGCCTGCATGCATCAGACCAGGTGAGGCCCTTGAACTGAAAGGAGAAGGGGACACATGCCCCATCCCCTATACCAGAAGCTAGCTCCAACTGATAGCCACAAAACGTGACCTGGTGTTCAGTGTGAGAGTAGCAGCAAAGAAAGGGATGGTCAGGAAGGAGAGGAGCAAAATCTGTTGGTTTAAAAAAGATGTGTTTTCACTCCCTTTCACAGAAAATTATGTTCTCCAGCAGACATTCTGACCATACAGCATGACAGAAAAGAAGATGAAAAATGCAGGATGTAGGGATACCCTTGAAGGACTGGAAGAAGAAATGAAAGATGCTTGCAACCTGGAAATGCCAGATGCACAGGTCCTTACCCTCTCATTTAGGGAAGGAGAAGGCCATTAAAAACATATTCAGATAGATATGGGAACTCTAGAGTCCGATTAGTGGCATGCTTCCTTGTGTTGTCTGAGGCACTGCTCCACACGCTCATACATGACAGAGGCACAGGAAGAAGAAAGTGGCTCCCTAGACAAACTGGGGTAGAACTCCAGGCTCCCTATACTCTCTATTGGGCCTTAAAGGGAATCCAGAGACGCCCGGATGGTCCAGGGAGAAAGCGAAGAGACACTAACAGGGCTGATGGATGGAGTGCAGTGATTGTGCTTGAACTCCAAGCAGTGGTCACACAGACTAAGTCCTACAAAGCAAACAAAACTAGCCACTGGACCAGTGCCCTGAAAGATACAGACTAGTTACATGATCCTTCCTCCTTGTAAAAATTTATGAGCCCTATTCAGTCAGGGAAGCAGATGTTACCTAGAAAGGAAATGGGATAGAAAAAAAACCCAAACAAATGCTTACTTGAAAAGGTCCTCACTATGTAAACAGGCCACTGATGTCAGAAAATTACGACACCACAAAGTGTCACATTTAAGGTTTGCCTTCTCAGTTTCCCAGAATCAAACCCTTTGCAAAACCCAATACTCACTGCAGAAGGGCAGCTCTCATGAAGAGCCAGGTGCCTCCATTTTCTTGACAAATGCTCAGATTTCTAGACCCAATGTCAACACAGCTTAAATACTGAACTACATCACAACCAAACTCCTCACACCTTGTTTTGTCTTATTGCTTCTAGATGCATACCCTACCTCATCGAATAAACCTCCCTTGTTCTGGCATCTCCGGTCTCCTGCCACTTTTCATTCTTTGCTGAATGCATCCTTACATTCATGAAATTCAAATTGTATTTATTTGGCTTCCAGAATCTTTTCAATAAATTTCCATATTCCTTTAATCCTCTCTTTTCCTGATCTACGTGACTCTATTTTGTTTTTAACACTATTCAAGAAGAGGAATGGCTAAAAACAATCCTGGGTTAGCTCTGTCTCTTTAAAGTAAAGCAGAAAGGACTTGTCACAGGCCTGTCGTTTACCATATATAGGTCTTCTCAGCTATTAATCATATCATAAATCCATAAAATATAATTTCCATTTATATTAATCTCTTATTACACCTTAATCTTTTCAGGGTTTTATTTGAGTTTAATTGCTCCCAAATGCAATGCAGAATTTCAAAGAACATCCACTTATTTTAAATTTTCCCATTATCTTCTTGAAAGTATTAAGATTTCTTTGTACAAAATAATAATATATGCACTAAAACAGCAGAGACATTCTAGGGCTAGAACTTCAAGGTGCTCATAACTCAAACTTCTGTGTTCCCATCATCTCAACTAAATATATTCCAGCCTGATTTTTTCTACAAAAAGTCTTACAATGTCCCTCAAACACTCATGGGTTGGAGGATAGGTCCCTAATGCAAGCTGTGGATACAAATTCATGGGCTACTGGAAGATGGTGGAAACATTAAGAGACAAGGCCTTTTGGGGGAAGTGTTCTCTGGGGCCATGCCCTGGAAGGGTTTGCTTTAACTCTATCCCTTTTCTGCCTCTCTTTGTTTCCTGGGCACTATGAGGTGAGCAGGTCTTTTCCACCACATGCTCTTGACTATGATGCTCTGACCCAACACAGGAACAGAGGCTATGGAGAGAGTGACCTTGGCCCAAAGGCCCTAAGACTATGAGTCCACATGGAATCCTTCCTCCTTTAGGATGTTGGTTTTCTGGGGTATTCTGTCACGGCAATAGAGAGCTCACTACCCTCCCTCGTTCTTCACAATTCTGTCAAAAAACACACCTTTTCTCATTCAAACAAGATGTTTCAAAATGGCTTTTGAGGAAGTGACGATTATTGCTCTATGCATTAGTAGAAAACAGGAAATCAGCTGCGTTCATTAGAAAAAGAAACACAAAACAACTGCTGATTCCTAACGGTGTTATTGTTCCCTAAACCTAGGAGCCCCTTTGACTGCAAAAAACAGCATGAGTAAATAAATAGATAAATAAAGAAAAGAAAAGAATGAGCATGAGTCTGCACCTCAAGCCTCCATCAGGCACTTCCTTGCAGTGAATTATCCTGGGTTTAATTAGGACAAGTGGCCTATTGAGTGGAATTCTCTGTAGGCTTCTCTTGGAAACTATAGATAACCTGATGCCCTCGTTGACAGAGAACAACGTGATGAGGAAAGGCATTCCTGCTAATCAGAATCATTTATTACCCAGACAAATAAAAAATACAGGGGTCTGTAATTTCTAATCAATTAGAAAGTATATATGTGTTCATCAGCAATGTCACTAATATTTCCTAAAAATAACATTGCTAATCATATTAGCAGTGATAGTTTTCAACTTATTATTCTGAGACTGTTGTGTCTGTAATGCTTTAATTCTGATATACCCCGTGTCTTTCAGAATCAAGATTTTTCAATGTAGAAGAGAAGCACAGAGCAATGTTCATGACGTGATACATGAACTATATCATCCTGAGTTATAATTGTACAGATTAGTTATAATGTATGCATATATAATGTAAATACCTGGCAACAATGATGGGCCTTGCAATATTCAATACATCTAAGGCCCACAGTATAGCACTGCAATACCATTCTCTAATAAAATAACACAAAGACTCTTAGCAAAAGGACTAATCCCAGGTTTGAGGCAGAAAATGAACAGATAAACTTCAAGTACATCAGTCAAACATCAAGGAAGCTACCAGCAACCACCAGGGTCACAGCAAGGAGTCAGGGATCACCCGAAAAGTGTCATAGTGACCAGAGATATGAAATGAGGTCAACAGCTAGGTGTGCAGACAGAAGGAGAAGGAAGAGGAAGAGGGCCTAGGACTTGGGAACATCAACACTTAATTATTAGTTCAAGAATATGCCAGTAAATAAGAAAACTTGGCAGAGAGTAGGGAATCACATAGGCTGTTGGCACAGAAAACCACAGAAAAGAGTGTTTCGAGGAAGGAGTGGTCACTAATAACAATTACTGCAAAGAATTCAAATAATGTGAGGACTGATACACATGTAATGGATCTAGATGCCCACTAGTTGGAGATACGGCATGCACAAAAAAAAAATCTGATTAAGATAGGCAAACCAAATATAGGGGGCTAGACATTTGATGTACATGCATGTCTCTGAAATAAATCTGATTCATTCTGGTCGGTGCATATGCAAGTATGTATGAGTGTGTGTATGTTTTGTGTGTGTGTGCGTGCATGCACAAGTGTGCATGTGTGTGTGCATGTGGATGTGGTAGTGGTTTGAATAAGAAGGAGTCCCCCATAGGCTCACATATTTCAGTGTTTACCAGGGAGTGGCAGTATTTGAAAGGATTAGAAGAACAAGGAGGTGTGACCTTGTAAGAAAGTCCCCAGGTAAAACCTTTCTTTTATAAAAGTTGCCTTGGTCATATTATCTTTTCACAGTAATAGAACAGTAATCAAAATAGTGTGTGTGTGTGTGTGTGCGCGCGCGCGTGCGCACGCGCGTGCACACGTACACCATGCATGGATGTGTGTATGTAAGGCAAGCAGGAATCAAAGAAATCACTCACTAAGAAAATGCAGTCAACTGCATTAACCTGTTGAGCAAGCCTAACAGCACTAACTAGGTGGACACCAAACAGAGTAAGAAGACCACTGATGTCCAAACTGAGATTTGGATGTTTTGCCTATGATAGAAATGTTGACATTTTAAAAATCCAGATCTTAAACCAAGCTTTAAAATGCCTGAGAATAGAAAAGGAACATGTAAAATTCTGTAACTAAAAGTATAGTATTTAGAGATTATCCATGATTATAAATGTAAAAAGCCCCGAGAAGTAATAGATTTCAGAATAAATGTAGCAAAGAAAAGCTCACAGGGGGTGAACAACTGAATCCCGCTCTGCATATATGCAAGCACCCTGGAGAGATTTCACTGGGGATATTTCCATCTGGTCTTCAAACTCTTCTTCTGCCACAACTGTGGCATTACAAAAGTTGCTAATTGGATTAGTCTCCAAGCTTCTCCAGTTGACTCTCCCTCAAATACATTCTGCCAAAAAGGTCGGAATTTTTCCTTCTAAAGCATTACTGCGCTGATTTGAGCCCTACTAACAGAACTCCTAAAGTCCTACCACCTACCAAAGAACGTTGAAGCCATCCATATTAGATGTCTTTTCCCAAACTATGTCGATACTGCTGCTCAACAGAAAAACGCCTTTTCTTCCTTTGCCATTTCCTCTCCATATGACAAATAACCACACATGGCAAAAATCTCAGTGGTTTTGAAGTCCGAGATAAGCTATCTCAGACCAAAGCATAACCTCCTTTCCCGAGTCCTGCTAAGCATCCTGCTTCCTTCGTGGAATTTACAAGCTAGAGTATGTTTATCAGAACACAGAAATTTCCTGTCTACTAAACTCACTCCTTGCAGATATGGTAAATACTATGTCCTCTGTGGCTGTCTCTTAATGAGCAGCAAAAAGCCCTGAGCACGGCACTTGCTGCATAAGGCCTTATTAAAGCAAAAGCCTGCATAAGACTCTAGATGCTAATAGTTAGATTTTCCTAGGAAGTATACACAGAATATATTGAGAAAAACAATCTGAGCTGAATTCATTAATTACTTCACTGAAACACTGGCGAGGCTTATCAGTCTTCCACGGAGTGTTCTTGTGTTTAGGTTACAGTGGAATAAAATGCCAGATTTCTGCTCCAGGGGCTTTACGCTCACAACAGTGTGCATGCTACACAAATACAAATGAACAAACTAGACACTTTTATGTCATTATAAATATTACAAGGAAAACAAAGGTAGTTTCTGCAGCTAAAGCTAGGTAGTGAGATCTTCGACGAGTACAGAACAGGCGAGTAGTATACACTGGATAATCAGGAACATGGTTCTTAAAAAGTGACATTTGTGCTCAGATTGTGGGTCATAAAATCACAGGAAATGAACGGCAAAAGCAAAGAATTCAAATCAGGAGCCAACAGAATAGTTTCAAAAACTGGGTTGGGGTAAGGGACTACCGCAGTGAGAAAGAAAAGTCCTCTTTGGGCTCATGTGTTTAAGCACTTGATCCTTAGTTGGTGGTTCTGTTTGGGAAGGTTATGGGACGTTTAGGAGGTACAGCCTCGTTGGGGGAAATATGCCCCTGGAGGTAGACTTTGAGGTTCCCAGTTTGAGCTCTCAGCTTCCTGCTCCTGCCATCATGGCCACCTGTTGTCATGCAGTCAGCAGCACCATAATAGACTCTGGCCCTCTGAAACTCTAAACCAAAGTAAACATTCTTCCTGAAGTTGCTTTTGGTCATGGTATTTTTACCACAACAACAGAAAAATAACTAGTATGAGGGTGGGGGACATGGTAAGATGTGAAATTGTTTAAAAGGAGATGGTTTGGGGCCTCAGGAGCTTGGACTATATCCCGGCTACCCTGGGAAGTTTTGCAAGGACTCTATCACTATTGAGAAGAACAGTCTGATCTGTCTTGAATGTTTAAAAAAGAATGGGCTGCAGTACAATGATCGATGGGTGGTTCAGTAGTCTATTTGAAATATGGGATGCTGGCTGGAAATTAGGATGGAGGTGGGAATGAATACGGCAATGATGATCAAGTTTCAAAGCCGAATGTTGAGGGTTGGTAAAACAGGAAAGCACTAGAGCCCCAAATAAACATGAGGGTGCAATGACCATAAAAGTAGAAACATAAATACCAACAACATGCACTGGCCCTTCTTTCAATGTTCAGATTCAAACCTATCTTTTCCCTGCTTTTTTTTAAATCCATACACCCCTATCTGAAAGTGCAGGTCACGATGTCAGTTACAATGTACACTTGCATTATAAAAAGGATCAGCTGTGTTTTGAGGTCCCTAGATGAAATCTATCTTTATAATATGTATTGAAAATTAATCAACCACCTTTTACAGTATAAAAAGGGGAGGAGGACAAATCACTTGATGGAGTTAAGATCTGACCCACTGAAGGGGTCTCATTCAAAAAGACGGTGAGATGAACGTGCTTTTGCACAGATGCACACTGAATGCTTGCTTTTCTCTTTAACTCCTCTACTTCCTGGCTTTGGATGATTCACTTACATTAGAAACAGCTCAGCTCAGGTGTTTAATTATTGTTTTCTGTTCCTGAAAGACTCGCCCTAATGGATACTTCTACAGTAAGGAGAAAGCAATAGTGTGAGCCAATCACACCAAACGATTTGTCATTGTGAGATAGACCTTCACCTTCAATAGCGGCCCAGGAGAAAAGCAAAGCATTTATTTTGAAAGATCTCTTAATTTTTCTTCAAACTGATATACCCTCAGAGGGAAATTGTTCACAACTGCAAAATATTATTAAAATATTATTAAATTTAAAAATATGAATAGATTTCATGAATAATTATAACAGTCCTATGACATAACCTATTTCATTGCTTTGATGGGAGATAAAAGCCATGTGGAAAAAAAGGTTAAGTAACTTACCACAAATCCTCCTCAGCCTGACTGAACAGATGGGTTTCTTCTGGAAGCCTCTGGCCTCCCTTTTATTTCCCTGATGGTTTACTTTAGAAACATTGCTTTTACAAAAAAAATGCATTCTCTGCCTCTCTGAGATGTACATTTTCTGTACCCAAGAATATCCTTCTTGGGGACCCGGCACTCATCTTTGCTAAAATATAATCATAAAGCAAGAGTTTCTCCTTGTGAGTCTCCGAAGGGCACAAACTTAGCTCAATGCATACCCACGGGCAAAACCCGATGACACGTTCTACCTCTTTCAGTACTAGCTCACCAGTGCTTGGTCCTTAAAACCCCTGCCTTATTTTCAGACACATGAGTTCCATCTCTTTTTCCTATTGCACTTAGTTAAGTCCCACCTGCTTAACTAGGTTGACGCCATTTTTCTTACACACATCCACAGTGGAGAAGGAGGACCTACCTTGTGTGGAGACACAATGATAGAGCAGGGGCCCCATTACCCCAGGATAGACACTATCAAGCGAACTTACGGAAGCCATGCAGATCTAAGACCCTGAAACTATGAACTCTCATAGTCAAGGACTTCTCTGTGGCCAGGGACGTAGACTTTGAAAGAAAGAGGAAGCTCATTGGAATTATTTCCCTCTGGGCAAAAGATAAATGAATGGAAAGGAAAATACCTTTAAGAAAAGCTTTCTCATTCATTGATTGATACATAGTGCAGTCCCAAAGAGCCTAGGCTGATTCATAAAAGGAAAGCGATCACAGAAGCATTGAGTCATGGGTAGGGTCTCACCTCTGGAGGCATAAGAGGCAAATTCTGATTGTGACTGATAAACAAATGCAACAGTGAGGTGATTAAAGACACTCACCTACTTTAATAAGATAACCGTGGCATCAAATGGACAGCGATTTTATTTTAATATTCCACATACTCAAGCAACTGTACTGTGGTGATGTAGAAGAAACTATTAGAAGCAAAAGAGGAAATCAAGGGACAACAAGGTCAGGAAGATGCAGACAATTAAGACTGTGACTGCATGGTGCTATCTTTAAAACCCCAGTGGAGAAAACAGAAGCACCAAGGAGGAGGTGAGCCTGTGACAAATACGCTGCTGCTGTGGTTTGAGCACGCTTGGCTCCATTAGATCTCATGTTGAAATTCCATGCTCATTTTAAAGTGTGGGACCAAGTAGCCTCTTTAAGAGGAGATTAAAGCCCCAATTTTATGAATTTATTAGCCCATTCAGGTGGCAGATTAACTGATTATCTGGAGTATGAGTCCTTATGCAGGCCAGTTTTGCTAAGCAATCTCTCTCCTTACCTCTCACCATGCAACCTGCCCTGTACCACCTCGGGGCTTTGCCAGCAAGGAGGCTGTCGTTAGATTCAGTAACTTGCCCTTGGAGTAGAATTAAGGCAAATGAAGCACTGTAACTTACCCAGTCTGTGTTATTATATTGCTAGTAACAGAAACTATAATCAGACAGCTATACTCTCAGATTTGTTCAGCTAGATAATGCGAGCTGCACCTGGAAACAACCAAGAGCCTAGGACCACGTAGACGCTGTGTTGTCAAAGGCACTAAGATGGTACCAGACAGTCTCAGCATCTTCACCTGATCCTCTATGCTGTCAACACATTCATGAGCAATAATAACAAGAATAAAAAAACTACTTCTGAAAAAAAGCAGTAATGAGGCTTGGGGATAAGCAAAAAGAACTTCATTGTGTCTTCAAGACACACTAGACGGATGAGATCTGAGAGAGGGAATCTAGAGTATGTGACGGTACGTGGTAGGATGAAGGTCTCAAAAATGCAAGGGAATGTTGAAATTGAGAGTTTGTGTTCAGAATGCAGAGTGATAATGCAATATAAAGCATCTTAAGAAGTGTTAGTTAGAGGAGAGATTTTTTTAAAGATAAATTCTGACATTGATAAGGAAAGTAAAATTAAGGAGAGTAGACTCTAAAGCCAAAGAAACCCAGTGGGAACACAAGTGATCTACAAAGGAAACCTCTTCCGGGCACTTCTTGACAAACTCAAGATGACCCTGAGGACCTGCAGAAGCAGCAGGAGGATAGATTTAACAGATGTTCACTTTCAATGTTCATACACTTAGTCAAGAACAACATCCAAGGGCTGGAGAGATGGCTCAGAGGGTAAGAGCATTGCCTGCTCTTCCAAAG
>LOJH01045688.1:0-10772 GCA_001685095.1 Ellobius talpinus
TCCCAGTCATCCCACGACGTCCTCGGCCACCCCGATCTGTGGCCTTCATCTCGAGCTCTGCTCAGACCCGAACCCGGTCCTCCTATTCCTGCCATTGGCTTCCTTGCCCTTTGGGGTACAGCTCATGTCCCCTAATTTAGGCTTGGCTACCTGATCTGCGGGTCCTCATTGCTTCTGTACATCCTTTTGCCCTGTGAACCCTCCCCGGTGAGGCCCCGACTCCACATCTGAGCACTTGAGGCCATGTCACACTTACCAGTCTCACAGTCTCCCTGCAGCCTGATGCTCTCTGATGTTCTCCCTTGGGGGCTGCTCCTGGCTTGTAGTTTGGGGACTTCAGAGGTCTAATTTTAGCCCTGTCCGTTCTCGCTGCACAACTGCCGGCAGGCTAATCGCAACAGGGACCTGGTTCTTCACTGTGCAATATTCCTTCCTGCTGGTGATATGTGGCCTGGGGCTTCTGTAGAAAATCCAGGGATGTGGGGTTCTTCAGAGAGCACACTTGAGCCTGGTGGAGGAGGGCGATGGGATGGTGTCCAGACTATGGAGGTAGTGTTTACACCTGCAATACTGTCTCTATCCAAGCTTTGAAAGGTGGGTGTATGTGAGTCGCTTGAGGCAGGTCAGAAAGCAGCGCTGTGTGAACCAGGGCAGCCTGGACTGAGGCCCCACTCGGGTCTAATTTTCCTTATGTCTTGTTTATACGGAGCCTTTGTGGGCGTAGGGGGACCAGAGAACTAGAGGTTGAAGTGACATACTCCGGATGTGTTTTAAAGCCATACTTCTTTCAAAAATGGTTGGGTTTTATGCCTGGTGTTTTTTGTTTGTTTTTGAGACAGAGCCTCACACAACCCATGCTGCCCTCGAACTCACCTTATAGCTGAAGCTAGCCTTGAAGTTCCTGCCTCCGCCTCCCAGGTGTGCAGTACTGCATGGGTGGTGTCACGGAGATCCCCTTTAGGATTGGTCGTGTACTGCCTGGAACAGAGTTCCCTCCCAGAAAACAGGTGGTCTCTCAATGGGACCTTCCCTCTTAGCCCAGAACCACCACCACTGTTTCCATGGGGTGTCTCCCGCTGCGCCTTACCCAGAAGCTAGATTGACCCTCCTGCACAGGTCCTCCCTCCCTGCCAGGAGCCTGAAGTTCCCGCTGGAGCACCCCCCCCACGCAGCCCACCTTGGTGGTCTGTCTGTCTTCAGGCTCTTTTACTCTTGAGGAATTCCCTGGCTACCTGTTTTCCTTGGTGGCCACCTTTGCTGTTCCCTCTGCTCTGCTTTATTGTCCCATTGTGGCTGTCAGTCAGCAGGCTAGGTCATGCTCCGCTGGAGCTGAAGCACTGCCAGGGCGGGAGTTCTTACTTCCCCATCACTCACAGTTCTAGAGCAGTGCTTGGTACAGAAGCCATCCGAGAGCTAGCTGTTCAGTGAGCAAGGACCAGGGAAGGAGCTTGTTGATAAGGGTTCTCATTGAGAGGGGCCTTGGAGCAATTTAGATTTGCTGTCCCCAGGGGCTGTGTTTTCTTGTGGCTTCCACACAGTAAATTGCCTACTTGGTTGTAAAATTGAAAAGGGGAATGTTTGGCACTGAAGTTTGAGCCTAGGAGGGGCTGTGCCCGCCTGCTGTTTTGTCCAGACAGGAGTCCTGTCAAAGCCAGGTCCAGGAGGTGCATTTTTTGTACCTCAGATCTATTGTTTCCAAATCAGTCATTGTGTTTCCAGAACACTCTGTCTCTTGGGCATGTTCCCAATATGGTGTTTGATGTCTTGTCACCTTTGTAAAGTAAGTGTGTGGTGTTGCTTTTGTTTTGAGACAGTGTTGCGTAGTCCAGGCTGGCCTTGAACTTGCTGTGTACTGAGATAACCTTGAACAATTGATCATTCTGCCTCCATTTTCCTAATGCTGGGATGACAAGCATGTGGCTGGCATGACGTTTGTTGGGGATGGAGCCCAGGGCTGTGCATACTGGGCTAGAGCTCAGTCCCTTAGCATTGGCTCTGTTGCCTGTGTGTTTTGAAGCTATGGAGTACCTACCCCATAGTCATGAGTGCCCTAGATTCTTAGTGTCCCCCGTCATCCCCCCCAGGCTCCCCTCCATCCATTTCATTTCTCTGTCGTGGGCCATCCCATCACAGGCATTCTGAGGTAGTGGCTGTCTTAACATTACTGGGCGGTCAGAGTCATCTCACCTGCCCTCCTCCTCCCTCTTCAGTCCATAGATGCTTGATTTCCGTCCAGTATGGCGCTTGGTAGCCCCATACCCCCAGATCTCTGGACCTCTGGATCCCTGCACTGTCAAGGGCAGGCCAGGATGCAGAGCCCTGCTCTGTGCAGCTCGGGTGAGGTGCACTGTGCTTGCATGTAAGGAAGCAAGCACCCTTAGTTGTAGTCCAGTGCTGCATCCTGCAGGCTCTTGTTGCCATGGTGATCTCATAGAAGGACCAGCAGCACTCATAGCCCTTCTGTGGAACTTCTGTAGTTCATGGCTTTGAGAAGTTCCCTTGCACTGCTTCTCTCTTGGGAGAGAGACAGAGACTGGAGCAGGGCTTTCCCACTCAACTCTGTGTCCTGTTTTGGGAGTCCCTCAACGCTGGACAGGAGGGTGGAAAAGACAGTTTGATTGTGGAAAAGCAGGAAGGGAGATAGGAGATAACACAGAAGATTGGTACCCAGCAGGACCAACAGTGGCCTCTAGCTATTCAGTGGCCAGCTGTGTGTGTGCATGGTGGGAACAAGGAGCCATCTTGGGCTAGACAGGGCTGTCCTGTGCACTTGAGGTTTAGCAGCACAATAGTGTGACCAAATGCACTTACCCCATCTTCAGTCTCCTGCCCCGGGGTCCTGACTTCCTAAAATACTTCCATACAAAGTCCCACCCTCTGAGTTGGGGTAGCTGCAAAGTCATCTCCAAGGGGATGGTGGGCACAGTCTCTACCCTAGAGCAAACCAGGCTAGTGCTCTTACTTTGCTCTGAACTGAGGCCTCAATTTCCCCACTAGCAAAATGGGAGTGCAGGTCACAGCCCCCATCTCATGGCATTGTGGGCATTGATGAGGCTCTGCCTGTGACAGTAAATGTTCACTGTCAGCTGGTGTTCCCACCCTGAACCCCCATTTCAGACATGGGCAGGTCAAAGGCTCAGAGGAGAAAGGGACAGAGGAAAGAAAGAAAAGCACTGGGTGTGGCTTGGTGGGACTAGGGTCTGTCCACAATATCTGTCACCTGGGTGGATGGAAGAGATAAAATAGAGTGAGTCTAAGTTGTGGGGGTTCTACTCCACTGAGATGACCCTGGCTAAGTGGTTCGTGGGAGCCCAGAAAGTACACCTCTGTCCCCTGAATCCTGTCTGCATGACCCTGTAGCCCAGGGCTTCTCAACCCAGGCACTGTGAACACCTGGGCTAGACTCTTTGGTTATGGAGGGTGTTGCCCCAGGCATTGCAGGTGTCCAGTCCTTAGTCGTGACAGCTGTGTGGCCTCAGATGTCACCTGTGACCCTCAGAGTTGGCCTGGTGCCTAGCCTCTCTTTACCTCCTTTCATGGCCTACACTTAGCCTTTAGGTCAAAGGAGAGCGCAGGACTGTGCTGGCGTTGGTGGATGTGTGTCCTGGGATTGTGTGCCTAGCTTTGACTCTGCCTCTCCGGCAGAGGTGGAGTGGTGGCAGAGGGGCTAAGACAGTGTCAGTGTGTCGGGAGCCAGTTGAAATGCCTGTGTTCAGTGGGGCTGAGTTGGAGTGAGTGGAGGCAGCTGAGCTTGGAGAAGCTGGGCCCAGTGGCCCAGGCCTGTTATCCCAGAACTTGGGAGGCTGAGGCAGGAACATCTCAATTTCATACCAGCCTGGGCTACATGCTTAGTCATTTCATGGCTAGCCTGGGCAACTTAGCAAGATCCTGTCTCAAAATTCAAAAAGGAACAAAAGAATGATGTTCAGAGCAGGGACAGGAAGGGAAAGTGCAGGCCATATCCAGCTTGGCGGGTAGCTCTCCAAGGCACTTCCCAGCCTCTGGCTGTCACTGCAGGTTGGTGGCAGTGGCTCAGGGCTCTCCCTCTGTTCTAAGGGCATTGGTTTCTGCTTCCTCTGCTCAGGCTTCTCCTTGGGCTACCCTCAGTGTGGTGGGGAAAAGTATCGCCCACATTCCTCCTCTGTGCCCAGGCACCCAGAAAGTTGAAAAATCTCCAGAAAGCCACCCAGGCAAAAATTGTCACCTTACCTGGGGCCCAGTGGAGGGGCCACTCACTCCCATTGGGGCTTTTGCACGTGTTTTTAATTAGGAAGTGGCCGGAGATTCTGTAATTTCAGGGAAAGCTTCAGGTTTCTGACTTGTTTTGAAAATGAGGAACCAGTCTGGGCCAGCTTGCACATTTGAGGTTTGCTGGGGCTGGGGGACGGATGCCACCTCTTCCCTAGAAAGACTGAGGACACGTGAATATCTCAGTCCCTACCGTGCTGCTCCCTTCTTTCGTCTAGCCTGCGTGCCCTGGTTAAGTGTTCTTTAACTTCCCAAGGGTCTGTGGTGACTACAGGGTACCATCTGTCCTTGTTTTGCCACTGCTCAGAAGGCGGCAGCCAACAGGCCTCACACTGTGTCCAGGGGCCCAGGACCACTGCAGGGCTGCAGTCTCAATGACCTCACCCAGCTCCTGGTAGCTGGGACGACGGGCTTGTGCCAGTGGGCTCAAATACTTCTTAAAGAGCTTAAAGAGTGTGTAAAAGTGTGTGTGTGTGCGTGCGCACACATACACTCTGATGGGGTGTGACTCTGGTGAGCACTTGGTTGGCAAGTACAAAGGCCCTGGGTTCACTGCCAGCACTAGAAAACTTGGTCACCTCTTAGCCTTACCCTAGGTGAATTTTAGTCCTTCCTCATGGGGCGAGGGCCTCAGTAGCCATCACCCCTTCTGTGCAGGTAATTACAGCCTCGGGTCATGCACTGGTGTGGCACTGGGGCCTGCTGCTGGAAAGCTTGAGAGCCTGGGTATCTGGAGCCGGAGCTTGTGTGCTGGCAGCACCCCAGGGCGTTTTGCCTGGGCCTAGCCAAGCAGACTCCCACCTCATCTCATTTCCTGCATCTGGATGCTAGCTAGGCAAGAAGAGGAGCTGGTGGTAGGGTTATGGGACAGCCATTCTGAGTGACTGGCCCCTTGGAGTGTGGGACTACGTTTGGGTCCTGCTGGCTGCAAATCGAGATGCCCGTGTTCCCTGTTATACTAGGGGAAAGATGGGGCTGTTGCTGGGGCTAAGTGTAGGATGATTGGCGACTTCTGTGGCCTCTCCTCCCTGTACATCAGTCACGCCCACTCACTCTGTCATCAGAACTAATTCCTTAAGGTCTGGGATCACTTCTGATAGAGAGCCAGCAGGTTAGGGGGGAGATTTGGTCACCCTAGAGATCTGCCCTGCAGAGGCTATAGCAGAAAAGGAGAAAGGTGTCCGTACGCCAGGCTCTGCTGGGTGATGCCATCTGCCCTAGTCAGGTCTGATTAGGACACGGACCTGACCTGCTTTCTTCCCATGATGTTGACTGCATGTGGTGGAGCTGCGGGTTGGTAGCTCCTTGGGCCTGGGCTTTGGGTAGTGATCCGCCCCATCTCCACCAGCCACACCCACTAAGTGCCATGAGCAGCCCTGTGTGACAGTGAGTTGGAGTCATACCATGGGGCAGCTCCCTTGTCATCCAGGTGTGAGGTGTCCTGCCCTTCTTTTCGGTGCCGTGGCTGCTGGCAGCTCTGTCAGTGTTGGGCGCCTCCCATGTCAGAAGTGCAGCCCTCTTGCCTCCTGGCACTGCTCAGCCAGTGCCTCCTTCGGTGTTCCAGGGTGACCAACTCTACCTAGTCGTCCTTCCATGGCCCAAGACTCAAGTGACTTCCACGAGAACATGCCACTTCTTGCATATAGCTACTGTGTAGTTGCTTGGTTCTGGCACCTGCAGGCTCTCAGTACATCTCACTGTCCCTCAGTCTGCCACAGGCCTCTGGGATTTCCAGCCACCAAGCATTGCTTCAAGCATATCATTGTAGGACACCGAAGGCTAGCAATTACCTTTGCACACCTGATCCATGCTTCTAGATGGCCTCAATGTTTTGTCATGTGGTCTTGAGTGTGATTGCAGTGACAGGAATCAAGTGACATTGCCTTGGAGCTTGGAGTGGGTCCCTGTGTTCTTGAGCACTGAACAAAGCTCTCAGTTACCCTTCCCTCTTTCTGGTCTCAGACTCACCCAGGATCCATGTGGTTGAGGTGGCCTTGGACACACCCATACCCCCCCACCAGCCTCAGACAGCTGCCCCAGCGCCACATATTCCAGAGAACTTTCCTTCCAGCTGGGTTACAGGGGCTTTCCCCACCAGCCTTCCCTCATTTCACTTTACCATGTCTGTGATAGGCCATCCAGGCAACCTTCCTGTGTTTGTTAGGCTGGGGGACTCCATGTCACTTCCCTCTCTTCCCTTTTGTGACCTCTCTGGGGTTTGGCCAGACTCGGTGTGAGCAGGTTCCTCCCTAGCTGTAGGGACAGTAGGATGGAGGCGGTGACATATATGGGGCATCCTTCTCAGGGTCTCCTGATCAGGAGCTGAGCCACTGGGCACAGGGTTCACTCACCCCAGAGGCCAGTCCTCTGTTGCTGTTGGTACTCCAGTGGCCAAGGCCTCCTAGACTCTCAAGAGTTGGCCACACCAGTGCAGTGACATTAGCCACGAGTGGGAGTGACAGGTGCTCCTGTGTCGGCCACAGGTCTTGTGCTGCTTCCACTGTGCTGGGGACTGGGTTCTTATGGACGGTGTTCACATAGAGCACAAAGCGAAAATCATTCTAGGAAAAGCAGGTGGCATGAAGAATGCATGACCCAAGGAGTGCCCCGCCAATACCTCAATGGGGCCCGCTGGGACCTTTCAGAGAAGTCACAGGAAGATGTTTGCAGGAACCACCCTCTTGGTGCAGGGCTAGGAAACCTGAGACACACGGGCCAGAGGCCTCATTCCCCACCACGGAGCTCAGAGAGGACCAGCACCGACAAGTGAAGACTTGTACTGTGGGGTTTGCCTCTGCTCAGTGCAGAGTTGTTCACACGACAGCTGCCTGCTGGCAGTTGTCACCGTCCTCACTGGATTAAAGCGGCTGGCACAGGGCCCAGGGTGCTGAAGGGATATTTGCCGATGGTGTTTGAGGATAAGAAGGTGGAGGAGACACGTGGTGTTGCCTTGTTGGCAAGGTTCTGAGCCCTTCAGTGGCTGTCCAGCTGCGGTGGTTGCCTAGCAAATGAGGCAGAAAGGAAGTATGGGCTCCTTCCTTCTCCCTTCTGCCTTTCTTTGTCATGCTGTGGTAACCCCAGCCCAAAGTTCCTCCCAGGTATCTGTCCTCTAGGGTGTTAGATGGTAGATGCTTTGTTCTGGGTGCCACAACTCTAGAGGAGGATGGAGGGGTGACCCACGTCCAGAGGCCTTAGGGTCACAGCTAACACATTGAGGCTGGCTGCACAGAGCCGGTAGCAGTTTGGATGATGCGCTGGAAGTTTGGGGGGATTCCAGAGAGGCTATGTCTGCCATGGATGAACGACAGAGGCCACAAGAAGACTCAAGACAGCACCATGCAGCCAGCTACCTGTACCAGGCTGCCCTCTCACTCCCTTTTGAAGATGTAACAGTGGGTTCAAGCAAGCCAGGCCTTGAGGCCAGGTGACATGGATAGGACGGCTTCCTGTCACCACTCCCAGATGCAGAATTCACTGGCCAGGCTTCTTGCTAGGGTGGCTTGGGACCTTGAAGCCCACCACACTGGGCACAGGTGTGACTTGTAGGTTTGTGTTTGATATATAGCAGGTGTGAGTGCTGTGCCCATCAGCTCCTATAGCTGCCTGCCAAGCACCTGTCCTGCGTGCTGAGAGAACTCCTGTTCTGGGGATGTGGGAACAGCATCTACCCCTTCCTCATAACAAACCAGAGCAGCTTCCCCAGCCTGTGAACTCCATCTCTGGAGACCCAAGCCCTCAGTCATTTAGGGCAAAATTGCATAAAAAGCTGAGAGGAGGGGCTGGTGTCCTTCCTGTAGCCTCCTGGGCAGTGTGTCAACTCATAGAGACTAAGATGACCATGAAGCCAGCAGCTGTTTTGCTGGGAGTCTGTAACAGCTGTGAAGCTCTGTGGTGTAGAGGATTCTAGGCACACTCCTGTCCCCCAACCTTGGGGTTCCTGGTGTGCCTGCACCCTGTCTTCCTGCCTTAGCCTCTGTCCCTGCTGTACTGCCCTGTGGAGGAAAGCTAGGGTGTCTTTCAGTGCTCTGTCTGCATGTGTGCCTGCAGGCCAGAAGAGGGCGTCAGATCCTGTGGTTGTGAACCATCATGTGGGTGCTGGGAATTGAACTCAGGACTTCTGGAAGAGTAATTAGTGCTCTTAACTGCTGAGCCATCTCTCCAGCCCTTTTTATTTTTTTAAGAGATGTTTTAATTATGTGTGTGGGTTTGTACACATGACAGCAGTGTTGGTAGAGGCCAGAAGAGGATGGTGGGTTCTCTGATACGGGTGCTGGGAACCAAACCCACGTCCTCTGTAAGAGCAGGAGTTACACCCAGCTGCTGAGCAGCTCTCCAGTACTCAGGACAGCTCTTCCAGTGTGTGGATCCCATCATGCCAGCAAGCATCTTACCCCACTGAGCCATTTCGACAGCCAGCCCTAGTTTTGAGGTGGTCTCGTGTATCACGTATTAGCCCAGGCTGGTCTTGAACTCCTGATCCTCCTGCCTCTACCTCCCAAGTGCTAGTTAGAGTGCAGGTGTGTGGTTTCTGCATCTTTTTGCATGCTAGGTAGATGTTGTACTCATGGAGCCATGTGCCCTGCCTAGAGAGTGGGTGGGTTGTAGGTGTCATACATTGATTTACGTGCTGACCACAGACCTATTGGGAGCTTGGAAGGCTGGCTTGGTGTCCCTGGGCTGATATAAGCCAGACTCTGAGGGAGCTCCTGTCTCTGTGGGAGGCAGTGTGGAGCAAGGCAGCCAGCAGGGGCCTGTCTTCCTGGTGGAGCTCACACCCTGGTTACTTGGAGGCATGGTGATTTTGACTATCTGTCACACCTGGGACCTTGGGAAGGAAGGTCTGGGTGGTTTCAAGTCAGAGCCAGGCCAGGGTGGATCTGGTGTGCGCTGTTGTCTCTAGCAGAGCACGCCTCAGATCCTTGCAGTTGTTCTTGTATTAGGGCTCTCCGTGCCTTGCCCCAGGGGCCTGACACACGCCTGTACCTAGGGAACACATTGCCCATCAGTACTGAGGGATTGTACTGGGGCTGCAGTCCTGGGAGTAGGTGGCAGGTGCATCTGCCTGTCAGCCTCACATGGGGTCTAGGGACTGGAGTGCCAGTCCTCCATGCTGTAGGTGCCCTACTCCAAGGTACCAGGTAGTGACAGGTGGCCAGGCAACCCTAATAGGAGACTGTCTCTTCTCATAGCTCCAGCCATGTCTTCATGAGCCAGTCCCTGGGGCCGAGGTGCTGTTCTCAGCAAGTGTGGAGAGAGGGTGGCTTGAAAGGGACCAAGGTGGCCAGTGTTGGCTCCTTACACATCTCACTGGTGCGTATGTGGAGCTGGGGCTGGGCATTGGCCCAGCTGCTCAGCTGGGCACAGAGGTGCTGACAGGGCTCCAGGAACCTGGCACAGACTCTGGTGAGCTACTCCTCTGCCCAGCCTCCTCGTAGCTCACCACACCTCCCCTGCCGTCATTTGTGTTGGCTATGGTGCAGGAAGTGTGAGCCTGGCTGGAAAGTATGCCATTTTCTGGTGTCACTTGGGCTTCAGCTTGGGCTGTAGGGCAGTTAGAACAACACAGATGGTCATGGGAGCACTGGGCAGTGGGGACTGGGGTAGTGAAAATGTCATCCTTTAGGCTACCTGCTTAGAATCTATGGTCCCAGCAGTGTCCTTTTCTCTAGGACTGGGTGTGGGTATGGGTCTTGCTGTGTGTCCCTCCTTAAGCTTGCTCCCTGATGGTTGCCTTGTGCTCCTTTCCTCTCCATGTCTTCTCCATGTGCGCCAAGCATGGACACATACATGTCTGCCACCCCAAGGACTGTGGCTTTCTCTGGCACTGTGCCCATATAGTGCCCAAGCCTACTTCTACACAACCTCAGGGCTTGTGGTGCTCATGAGAGTTACCCTAGCCACAAGGACATCACCAGTCACACATCCTGTCCCATCAGGTGCAGACCCTGCCACTATCTGCCTCTGGGTAGCACACCATGGCACTGCTGCAGGAGTCCTTTTTAATTAACACCTCTGGGGACCAGGTTGGTTGGGTTTCTAGGGTTGCTGTCAAAAGAGCAGGAACCTAATGGCCAGCTGCTTGCCAGTTGAGTAATGGTGCACACCTTTAATCCCAGAACTTAGTGGGCAGAGGCAGGAACATCTCTGTGACTTCGAGACCATCTTGGTCTACATAGCAAGGCTCTGTTTCAAAAATAAAACAAACAAAACCCAAGTTGGTGCCCGGTTCTTAGGCAGGAGTCATATGATGCCCTGGTGCCTTGTGCCCTGCCAACTTCTCGAACCCCGTCCTGCATTCTTGTCCCAGTAATGTGCATGCAGAAAGGGACAGGACCATGTATGTCACTGAGGGGCTCCACATGCAGGTGCCCCTGACAGCCTCTGAGCAGCTGGGTATTCTGTGAGCTGCTTTTAAATGTATTTTTGTGCATGTCGCATGTGTGCGTGTTGTTGGGTACCTGTGCGCACACACTGGCATATTTAAATGTGTGTTTAGCCGACTAGAACTAAGAGCCGTGTTGACC